>LWCA01000266.1:2065-35413 GCA_001642005.1 Intoshia linei | reverse complement strand
CCCATGACTGCTTTGAATATGCAGATTTCCTCTATTTTCTTTTCAGCGCAGGATTTTGCGATTAGATCCCAAAATTGTTCATATTGTTTGATCCACACGTTTGGTTCCATGCTTAATTTCCGATCTGTCTGAATAAGATCTATTGGCGGCTTAACTAGATTTTTGATAATATTATCAACAATATTATCCATGCTGTTAAAAATCTTTGTAATTATTGTAATTTTGTAGTAATTTGTACGGCACAAGAATCGTAGATTAATGTTTTAATGCAGAAAATTACAATAAGATTTATATTCTGCAGCGATTGATAATAAATTGTTTATTCGTGTTGCTAAATAATAGAATTAGAATGAATAAATAATGGTTTATTTTAATATACAAATGGGTAACATTGGTTGTGATGTTACATACATTTTTTGTAAATATATATTATTATTGTTATTATATAATTTAAATTTCGAGATTTTGCACTTTTAGTCAATTTTTATTTAACAATGTGCAAATTGTGCAATACTTTTTTCCAATAGTGTAATTTACAAATATGTTCAATGATATATTTAAATGATGTATCTTGGTGGAATCTATTATTTAGTTATATAAATGTATCTAATTCTAAACCGCCTTCTCCATACGAATTCAGCTAAATATGAACTCAATACATTTATTGAAGTTCCACATTCGTTTTTGTTTCCTAAAAAGTATATAACAATTATACAAATTACAATACTTCTCTTGGCTAGAAACCACAATCATTCTGTTTTGTTAGTGTGCGCCAACGTTACGGGTCCACGTAATTTTTTATTATGGTTCACCTTTAAATAATTCACCGTATTATGCATTTGATTATTTACCTTTAAATGAGTGTACCCGAATCAAATTATTCTATTGTACTGTTTTGTTAGTGTACTATTGTATTGTAGTGGTTGTAGAGGTGATTTGATTTTGAGAAATCATTTTTTGAATTGCTTCAACACATAAATCGTATTCAATTCCTGATTTATTCAAAGCATCAGTTTTATATCTTGGATCCAAAAATGTTGCACAAATATATAAAGGATCTCTTAAATATTTGAATAAACGAAACTCTAGAGCTATTTTACATGTATTCATCAAAACTGGATTTGAGATTTCTTTCATGATATTAATTAATTAATTATTAATATATATAGGTATTAATTTACTATTAACGATACTATTAAATTGCATAGGATCTTTGTAAACGTCCTTTATGTAGTTTTGAATTTCCAAATTGACTATTGCATAGTTTTTCATAAGCAGTAATATGTATTCGTTTAAAGTACCATCACAATTTGATAAATCGAAAACTCTATTCAGTGTCGAACTCTTTAATAAGTGTATTTGCCTCGTTGTCGTAAGCATTGCTTAAATTATAATTTGACATACCTACTATGGATTCCTGATTATTTGAAAATTTGAAAAACCGGTTATCGAATAATTCCGGTTATTTGAACAACGATTATCCGATTAATCGGTATTTAAAATTTTTGACATAAAAACCAATACTCTATAGTTATATAATATGCTACGCAATTTTTGTTTGTGTGTTCCACTTTATTGAAATAACTACCAGTCTTAGAATTTTATAAAGGCCACATTTCAATTACAGTTTTTTCCGGGACATATAATAAGATAAATTTTAACCTCCCAAACTCACATCTTACGGTTCAAAAACCCTTGTCTTTCTTTTTGAAAATCAAACGAGTGAGAATTTAAAAAAATATATACGCTGATACGGATTTTAAAAATATGAACATTATTATAAATTTAAATTTAAAAAAATATCTTCAGGGCTAAAACCACAAATTACTCTTTATTTTTTAATGAACACAGCCCTAGAATTTAAAAAATGTACAGGTGATACAGTTATATCCTGTTAACACACATAAAAAATTTCAATGCGAATAAGTGATGACTTCACGGTCAAAAAAGGAATTTAGTTTATTTATATATAAATTTTTGAAAATCCGATTATTCGAAATATATTCCGATTATATTTCTCCGAATATTGTAAACGATTAATCGAATATCATTCCCTAATACTTACTGGTAGTTTATAATTAAAATCAGACCCACTACTATCACCACTAGATGATGTATCATCTGTATTGTTTGACTCTTAATCTTGACTCGCAATGCTAAAAATTTCAATTTTGATCATTGTCGGAATCTTCATCATCATGTTCAAATATCAGTTCACATAAATGAAAATATTTAAAAATTATATTCAGTTTTATTTATATTTTATACTGTATTTACTAAGCACTACTCAGTACAATGTATTATAATAACTAAATTCATTTTCTTTATGTGAAATTTGAGGTTTCATTTTAGATACAATTATTGATATTCTGGGCAGTGTATGCGATAAGGCGAGCCTCATATCATCCTTAACATTCAATCTGTTTATTGGCTTTGTTTTTATATGAACAAGCGTATAAAATCCTGCTTCACACAGATAAGTTGACTGTAAAGATAGTAGCAATCTCAAAGCGATCGTAAATTCATTTGGATATAAATCAATCATATCACACCAAAAAATACTTAGTGGTTTTCATAGAAAATATTAAGTGCAGTGGAATCATTTATTAAATCTTTTACTTCATCCTTTATTTTATCGGGAATACATGTAGTTTATATATTGAGTGAAGAAGAACATTTAAAATTGTAATACAGAATGTAAAAATATTTCCTTAATATTATTACTGTCAATATTATATATTAAAATAAAAAAAATATATTCATAAAATTCTCACGAACCCCTTTGACAAATTTTGCGACCCCGGTTGAAAACCACTGTTATAGATAGAAGAAAGACATGTATATTGTTTTTTATGAGATATTTCATGTTCAAGTATCTAAATTAAAGGTATAATTCAATCTTCATATCTTGTTGGTAAAATTGGATTTTAGATTTTGGGTTTTAACTAAGTGAATATTTCTCATAACATAAGTTGAATGACATTCAAAAATATATAATTCTAGGGACACTGTTATGTATTACGTACAAACAGCACCTAGCTCTGCTGTCAGTTAACAACAGAATTTTCAAGTAGAACAACAATGGAGCAGATAAGGTAACGAAACTTGTAACGATTGGCAGAGAAGAACTCAGATAAGTTTATCTTAATTCTTTAGTGCTCGCGCTAATAAAAATAACGTAAAAACTCGCAGACGTCCATTTTTGGACGTTTTTAATCAATGAAAAAATTGTAAAGAGCAATAAAACTTTCAAAATGTAAATTTTTATAACGTCACATTGTGACATTTTGACTTATTATGAATTTTATTCAGTAAATTATAATTAAATTAAATCCATTATCCGTTGGAAACCTTTATATGGTCAATGATGATATATTATATAATTATTTTATTTAGGATATTATAAAAAAAAATTTTGATAAAATGCGTATTGAAAAATTTGTAAACGCTAATTCTAATTTTGATTTACTAAAATTTGATGAAATTTTGACAAAACTTATGAGTCGTTGTAGCAAAGATATTGTTCAAGTAATATTCATTCATATTTTCATTTGTTAATAATAATTTCTATTTTTTTAGAGCACTAAAAAATGGATTATTGCTGAATGTGATAACGTAGAAAAATATGAAATTGTATTTTCATACATTTTACTAATGTATACATTCATTTTATTTTTATAAATTCAATTTTAGCCTTCAAAAAAAAGATCAAACTTTTTCCAACCGTTTACATTTATTGTATTTAGTCAACGATATTTCTCATTATGTGTAATCTTTTAAATTTGATAAAATAAAAAGTTGTCACTAGCTAGTAACAATGACCAGGATTGTTAAATACGTTAGGTTTATATAAACTTAAAATATCCATCATCGAATTAAAGTAATATAAAAGTTTTTCACAGCCTACAAGACACCCTATTTTTGAGACACTGTGACATATCATTATATTTTTTATATTACATGTTAATGTTTATTGATTATAATGAATTTAGCCATCGTAAAAAATTTTTAAATATCTTGGCGGTCATTGCCAAATTCATCAATTTATTTTTTTCGTATACTAAACAAGTCATCGTATCTGATCCAGAAAATGTAAAATTAAACAAGGTTATATTTTCGAAATACTTTTAAATTATACTAGTTGCATGACTTGTGGAAAAATAAAAACATATTTTCGGCTTCCATAATCGAGGTATATTTAGTCAATAGGAAAAGTATCATTTTAATTCAAATTAGACGCTGCATAATGTGGATATAATTGCTGATTATGAAAATAAAGAAAAAGAAAAGCACCGAGAAGACCTTAATGATTTAACTAAACACTTGGAAAATTGTCTTAATGAGTATAGAGGACAACATGAACAATTCAAAACTCATATACAAAGTCAAATTGAAAATTTGACTGAGAAACAAACTGAACTAAAATCTGTTAACACTACTGTAAATTTGCAATTTTTATAATCTTTATCGTCAAATTGATATTTTATCAATGTCAATATTTAATTTGTGAACATTTTAGATTATACCTCTGATGGAAGTAGCAACCCGATCAAATTGCGAAACTAAATGTATATTTTGATAAATTGATTAATATATGCAGTATTTATTATTTAGTTAACTATTATCATGGTGTAGATGTTAAACAAAAAAATAAAAAAGTTACAAAGGTTTCAAAAATGCCTTATTATGATACGCCTGCTGGGCTTATGGTGGACCATATTCCAGTATTTTATTGTTTCTAATGTTGTTTATATTGATATTTTAGCCTGAAAGTTATAATTATAAACCATTGAATACGGAAGATCTCATAATGCCGCATATAGAACAACCTGACGATGTTTTGAAAAAAGCTATTGAAGACTTTTATCAACCTGACGACCCTAATAATCCTCGAACATTGTTTGTTTTTGTAAAATTATGAATTTAATGGTTTTTAGAGATGGTTGGAATAAAAATAGTTTAGCAGTTATTTTTAAAAAGAAAAAAGATGCTAAAAGCCTAGAAATTGAAAATAAATCGTAAATTTTTTCATTCTTAGATTAAATAGAAATCTATTTTTGATACAGATCTTTGATGATCATTTTAATGTCTCAATCAGTCAGGTCGCCAATTTTTTAAAGGGTAACATTGACTAACATACATGTATTACAAATATGTTAAGATATACAAATGTTGTTTTACTAGTTTTTATAAAGTTTCTCACCGAATATATTTATAAAAGTGGTACAATATGTAATCACTAATTTAAAATGTATTGTTTGCAATTAAATCTGTACCACTTTGTATTAAATATATATAAAGAGTGTAATAACACTATAACAAAGACAGGGGTTTTAATTTATGGATAAATCAATTCTTATTTGTTAACCAAGACAAGTCACTTTCTGTATCTATTTATTTAATATTTAGATCACATTCTTCAGACAGTTATCTCTCTGATAGTGGATCATCTTCAATTTCATCTAGTGATCAATCAACTTCAATTACACCACCACTACATGGAAACTCAGA
Organism: Intoshia linei; assembly: GCA_001642005.1. Lineage (NCBI taxonomy): Eukaryota > Metazoa > Orthonectida > Rhopaluridae > Intoshia > Intoshia linei. The sequence goes on along the minus strand of LWCA01000266.1, from coordinate 29,902 downwards.
TGTGAATACAATACCTACTACAAAGAGCGAATCAAGTGCAATAAAAATTATGGAGAATATGGGTATTTTTATTTTTTTGGTTGACACGGATTAATAAAATTGTTGAAATTTTGTATTCAACACTATAGAGAGCCAATATTAGACCCGGTCGGATGAAAAAAATGCGCAATACACATTTCATATAATTAGTTATCTATTATAGCAGGGATCGGCAACCAGTGGCCCACAGGATAATTTTGGTGGCCCTTTGAGTAATTATCTAAATTATTTATTTTTAAAATTTTCAACCTTTAAACACCATTTTAAACATTTTCTACTATAATTGGCTCATTATAATGCTGAATTTTCAGACCGGCCTAGATATTATTTTGTGGAATATACGTGAATCGTTTCTTCTCAGTTAAAATTAAAATTTATCATGTGTACATTTTCAAAAACGGAGCCGTAGAATTTTTAAATATAAAAAAGTGGCCACTAGACGCAAAAGGTTACCGACCCTGTATTATACTAATATGATGCAAGTGTCTAACTGCCTAAAAATATTAGTTGTTGAAATATGAAACCCTCCTAGTTTTAACACGTTGTAATAATAATTTATATATTTTTATGTACGTAGTGTGTCAATTTATTAGGCAGATCACTAAAATTAATCTAATAAATTTTAGGAATGATGAAAACTTAATTTTTTTTTTGTAATTAGGTGGCTTTTAATTGATATTAATATTATTCATTAAATAAAATAAATTTAATTTGTAAAAAAAACTTTTTATTCACATAATAATAATAAACAAATTATTTATTCTCATAAAATGTTAGATTTGTCTATGGCCTCTAATTAGCATGAATTAAACATTAAAATTAATTATTTTAGGATGGACTGGGAAAGGCTTGGGGTGTAATGAACAAGGCCAAGTGGATATTGTACAGCAGTCCGAAATTAGACAAAATAGTTTATTGGGTATTGGCCATAAAACGTCAAACAATTCATTTGATGAATTTCGCCAAAATCAAAGTAAAAATTATGATAGACGTTCATCAAAAAAATACCGAAATTAGAATATTTTGTACTTATTCATTTTGAAAAATGTTAAACTAAATTGTATACTTGTAAATTATTTTGAATACATTTTATTAAATTTTTTATTTTTTTTCATGTTGAAGTTTATATACAAACATAATATTAAATATTCTTTACTTTATTGTAAATCTAAATTTAATTATATAATGTACGTTATATATTTAATTTTTATTTGGAACCAGTTTTCAATACTTCCATTCAAAATTAAATGTTTTTAATTATAAAGTAAGTTACTTTTATTTGATTTTGTAGGAATAAGTATTTGCTTAGATTTAAAGTCTTTTGCAGATAAAGGAACATTTTTTAGTTTTTCCTCTTCCTAACAATTTATGTTAATAAATACCTGAAAGGCTTACATTGCAATGCATTGTAAGCATATTTTTTATTTGTTCTAACCATTAAATTTTCCCTGTTTTAATAATAATATCCTTACCACTTTATTCAAATCAATTTTCAAATTTTTGTAATGTTCGCACATTATCTTAGTATCGTGAAATTTCTTCTCAAATGTTTTCGTATGTTCGTAACCCATCAAACAAGCGGATATTACTATTCTAAATAAAAATATGTAAATGAATCCAAAATTATACTAGACTAGATTGACTGTTATGTACTTTGTAAAAAAAACAATTAGATCTACCGAGGGCGAACGTTTTTAATTTTACCAAAAAAATGCTACTATTCACTATTATCAATCTTTTAAAGGAGTGATTCCTAAACTTGTTTCACGTGGACCCGTCATTTCATATTAACTTTTAATTTGAGAATTATTCTCACTTAATTTCTATTTTTTAACACTTGTGTAAAAAATTTAAAAACAATTTTGATACCATTTTTTTGATTTATAAGAGAGAATGAGTGAGTGTATAATCTTAAAAATAAAGTAAAAACAGTACAATCCTAAAAATTATCGTAAATCACGTAATGAACTTGATCAACACTACATTTCATTAAATAGAAATGAAAAATAAATCTTTAAAAATTATCAAAGTTCCCGCATTACAGTTTCAATGAAAATAGTTTTAATATTTGAAAATTTCAAAAATACTGATAATTGTTTGATTTCATTGCTAAATCTTTGAGATTTAAGATATTTTCCAAATTTTCATACTCTTTAAAATCATAATCAATCAATATTTTTGTATCTTCGACAAATGTATTATTGTCATTATTAATTACATTGTTGAGTTGTATCGATTCTGTAAAATTTCCAAAATCATCGTTTGAGCTTATATCAGAAGTTGTAAATGGATCTTGGCCACTTTGTTCGCTATCTTATAAAATATAATCATTACTTTATTAATATTAAACGATCATCATATATCTCTCCCTTTAATGTACTGGTACATGATACTGTATTTTTAGAAAATTCTGAATCCATTCAATAACAATTTAATTCATTGTATACTTACATAAATATCCATAGCTATATTATAATCTTACTATTAATAAGTTCATGTTTCACACTACAATATAATACACTACTAATATATTGTGTATAAATACACTTAAACGACCAGATTAAACTTTGATCACATGGTTGTAACATGGATGTTGTATTGGCAGGTAAAAACATTGTCTCCACATTAGATAGTTTCATACCTTTGGATATATCATACCTACGTTTGAATGATCTTAACCATCCATCACTGGCTTTGAACTTTTTTAATCCACCACAATCTTCGCTATTCATTTCCTTCAGATACATTACATTATTAGATATCATTTACATTATCTAAGCTAATAATGCGTTTACTGTTATTTTTATTTCCAATAATTGTGTTTTTATTAAATTGTTTAAGAATCTTTTCTTCGTTTTTTTTATTATCTGAAACAGTTGACGATGCAAAACCATACTTTTCACAGACAAATTTTTGTTGGTGTATTTTGATATCATCCAAAATTTGGTTTTTTTTTGTAAAGAAAATCATTTTTATTATTCTCAGTGTATGGTTTAAAATCAAATTAAATGAATTGTTTATGTTGAATTAATAATAATGAAACAAGAATAATCGGTGTCTGATTGATGTCTAACTAACAGGATGTAATTAATATTAATCAGAATCAAAGTATTCATTTTACGGTTTAATTATTAATAATCCACAAATATTTTATGTATTATATTTTATAACCACATAATACCGTTAACAATATATAAGTTGAATTAATAATAAATTGAGATTTATGAAAACTGTTTCCGTCGAATAGTCTGATGTTTTTAAAAATTATGATGTAATTTTAAATTAAAATTTAACGGAATTTTTGTACTTGAGAAAAATTCCCAGTCCGTTAATCAGAAATTTTTTTCCATTAACGAGGAATTAGCCGGTACTTTGATACATTTATGATGTACTAGGTTGACTGTTGTGTAGTATCTACAAACAGTACCTAGCTCTGCCGAGGGCGAACATTTTTATTCTACCAAAAAAATAAATTCATTCAGAAAATCTAACTTAAAAATACTACTATTCACTATTATCAATCATTTAAAGGAGTGGTTCCCAAACTCGTTTCACGTGGACCCGTAATATCACATTACCTTATAATTTGAAATGAATTATTCCACCTTAATTGTATTTTGTTAACATTTGTGTACAGAATTTTAAAAACAATTTTGTAATCAGATATCTTTAATTTATTAGTGAGAATGAGTGTGTAATTTTAATAATAAAATACAGTAAAATCCTAAAAATTGTCATGAAACGCTTAAATCCCAGAAAAAATATGGGACATTCCATCGAAACAACTGTATATTTTCAATCATTTGTCAGATTTTTCCAAATTGAAAATTGATTTTTATTTTCGTAATTGCAATTAGCATCCCATTAAAATTTGAAATGATCTTTTTTGACCCTCACCCATTTTCCTAAACCATCTATACTATACTAAACCTTTAAATCGGAGTAAACAAGATTTATTATATAGTTTAATACTTGTAAATAATACAAATTTGAAAAAAATTCAATAACTGAAACAAGGAATGTACTTTAAAGGAATGAGTTCTGTATAAGAATTTAGAGAAATTTAATACATTAAATCTTTTTTTGAACTTTATGAATCGGTTCTGTCAAATCCATGGGTACATTTTCAGTTTTAATTTGAGAAATGTTGAGTATTTGCTTGGACAGTGTAGTTCCATTTGGTCGAAATGTGTTTTCTTTATTTAAATTCTTCAATTTTTTAGTATATTCGTCATTTAGTATAATGGAATTCATCGACAATAAATTTGGCGAAGAAACATTTTGAGCATTAACATCTTTAATTTTGTTTGCATTGCATTTTCGAGTGTGCTTTTCAAGAGTGCTGGCCACTAAATATGGGACATTACAATTTTTACACGTATAGACGACATCACTCTCGTTTTTACCATGAGTTTTCATGTGTCTAGTAAGTTTACTAGATTGAGCGCAGGCATATGTGCAAACTTTGCATTTGTAAGGTTTTTCCCCAGTATGCGAACGCCTGTGTACAGTTAAATTACTGCAATTTTTGAAATACTTTCCACAATAATCACAAGTGTCCCTCCTTTTGCCAGTTTCACGACGAGTACCATTACCACGTTTATTTTTTTTATTTTTATCATCTGCATCATTTGGGGCAGGCAATATTGGAGTATATTTATAAGGGTATGCTGAGCTTAATGCACTATTAAATTGTTCCTTATCATTCATTTGTAGATTATTGTGCATATTTAAATAATTAATATTATCAATAGATGAGTTTTTAGGTGTCGAAACGTTTCTAGAATTATTGGATAAAAAGCCTTGAACAAATTTAGAATAATTCACTGGATTCTGTGACATTTGTACAAGGTTTAATTCATTCTTATTGGTTTGCATTTGAGAATTCTGCAATAATTTTAAATTTGAATTTTTTAATGTTTGATTTTGAACATTCAATGGAAAATTATAATTTTGATGTGCAAAAAATTCCTGATAATTATTTATCATTGACATTAAATTTGCATCATTTTGATTCGAATAAGGATTTTGAAATGCTGAATTTGATAAATACTGTTTATTTTGTAAATCATTTGCTTGATGGAGTTTGATATCAGATTCTATAGTTTTATTTTTTTTAATTCTGTTTGATAAATCGGTAGGTTCTTCTTGAACCAAAGAATTGTAATTTAAATTTTCAGTAAATTGAGATTTTTTTTGATTTACCACATTACCTTGAAGTTGCGAAATCATACATGAACTAGTTTCATTTTGTAGTTTTTTATTGGAATTTTTAATTAAATTTTTCCCGTAAAACAAATTATCACAATTTGGGTTTTTACGTTTTTCACAATCAGCAATTGTTTTACTTGCATCTGCCATACTTTTTAAAATACTAGAACAATTTATATTGTTTCCATTATTGAAACAATTTCGAAAAATTTCAGTTTTTTGTAATTTTCTTTTTCGTGTTTTATTTTTAGATAAACCTTCATTTTCATTTTCACAATTTATATACGTATTTGAAAGGATTTCATCTTCATTAATATCACTACAAGTTAGTTTATCCGATTTTATTATATACAGTTTTTCTAATTTGCTCATTTTTGATTTTGTTGATTTTACTCCACTTTTAAATGATTTGAATTGTGGCTCATAAAAATCAAATTTGTGGCAATTTCCCAAGTGTTCAATCATTGTATTTCGAGTAAAATTCTTTGCATTACACAGTGGACAATGCAAAACTTCTAAATAATATAAATTATCATATAAATAAATTATCGTGACATACATTTTACGTTTTTTTATTTACAATATCGCTTGACCATAATTTAATTTAACATCAAAGGAAATTAAATGCAAAAAAGTTTATTTTCAATTTTATTTTACATGTTAATTAATTTATGCATATTTTTTATATTTTTGCATGTATTGTATTGCTAATTTTGGAATGATTGGAAATTTTTAAATTTTAAAACTAGAAAACGTTGTAAATTTAACATAATTTGTTTAAGATAAATAGGTAAATTCAAATTAGTTGATTTTGATCCAAAATTCAAAGGTGGGGATAGTGCGGCCTTTTGAACGATCTGAAGTATTTTCCATTTAAAATTATTTATTTATTTTTTACTATTTTTAAAATATTAATTTTTGGTAAAATGGGATTTTTCAGAAAAATATTGGTAAAAGTGGCTGTTTTCCTTAAGTTTTGGTAAAATTAGGTTTTTTCTTATGGGATTAGATAGAGAGATTTTTGATCTAAAAGTTTGGTAAAATGGGATTTTTCAAAAAAATATTGGTAAAAAGATTAAAAGAGGAAAAGGATTTTTTCTCATGAGATTTTACTAAATTGAATAAAATATGGTAAAAGCTTATCATTCACCCCCAATTATCTAAAATTTTCGTATTCACTCGTTAGGGTGACCAGCCATCACATGAGAAGCACTGCTGTATTTGGTTAAATTTTATTTAGAAAGGTGCGGCCTTATAAATATTTCTTGAGACGTTAGTGCTACTTTCGAACAGTAAATGCTTCCCCACCTCTGCAAAAGTACATTAACCCCAACAAAGCCGAACCTACAATACTGAGATCTTCTTCGGGAGCCCAAAAAAATTTTTATAAATTGAGGCTTTAGTTTTTCAAATTGTGTATGAAAAAAATATATTCTTGAACTATTCTACCAACTATTTTTTGTGTAAATTAAAAACGTCAAGTCAAGAACCTTATATGTGTTGCTAGGGTTACTTCACACATTTATATTACACATCGTTTTAACAAAAATTAGGGGTCTATTTTTCATTTTACGGTGGCATCCAGCTTGGTAGGTTCCGCTCTGTGTCTCAAAAATACGGCAGATGTCAACAAGAAAATCAACTCATGACAATTTTCCTCAAAATGTACCGGCTGAGATGATGAATATTTTTGCAAACTACTCTAGAGAAAATAAAAAATACAGTGTACAAGACTAAAATATGCAACATCTATAAATTTGCATTGCTCCAATAACTTATTGATTTGTCATATATCATGATTCATGTATCATGACCTTTGAAAATTATTACCGTCAGGTTATTTTGTGTATCACTTTTGAATATTTGACCCCAGTTGGGCTTTATTGATGAATGAAATTAAAATAAAATGATTTTAACATTCATTATTTAACACCTGTTTCATTCTTGATAAACTAAGTCTACTTGAGGTCTGCAAAAATATTAATAAAAACTTTTTAATTATATGATTAAAAATAAGACACACTAATCATGAATATAAACTTGAATTATATAGTTATTCAATTTGTCAATTTTAATTTTAAAATATATAAAATCTACCTTTATCACCTATTAAATTGATATTGAGTTTTTTAGTATTTTTTTCTTGTAAATCCAACTTTTTGAACACGGCTTGAGTAGAATGGATGGATTTATCTAAAATGAAAATAAAAATTTTTTTAAAGAAATGTAAATAATGAAAAATATTTACCAGAATTCACAGATTGGTTTATATCACATTTGATTAAAAAGTTTAAATCATTTTCAGAAAGAGATTTGACAAATTTAGTTTTTGTTGTAGAATTTTTAGGGTAAGATAATGTATAATTTTTTAAAGTATAATCTTGACTACAACAAAGTTGTATAGACGAGGACGGACGATTAGATGGTAGAGCATTAAACATGCCACTAAAATCTCTCAAAGTTTTTTTCTGTAGAGTTTCATTTTTAATATTATGAGAATCAATGTTTAGGTGATTTAAATTATTTTGTGATGTACCATCTTTTAAATAATCCATTTTATTAATAATACTGACATTTTTCTTTCTTAATCCATTTGTCTGTTCATTAAACGTTTCAGACACGATATTATTAAAAGGGTCAGAAATGATAACATTACATTTATTTTTTGAAATGACACGCAAACAGCTGTCTATATTTGTATTACCAAGTACGTTTTGTTTTGAATGATATTTATCTGTGGATTCATTTGGTCTAGTTGAGTTTTTAAAACTTTTAAAGTTGACTCTAATATCACTTTTAATTAAATTTAAATTTTGTTGAGAATTTTCATTTATTTTGTCCATTTTTGAGTAAACTAAATTAAATTTTCAATAAAAAGTTTTAATTTTACATCTGGTTATTTACAATTTAGACTATGTATACAATTGCCACATTGACCCATTTATAAAAATTAATTTTATAAAGTTTAATGTTTTTGGGTTACACAATTTTAGAATTACATGGTTTTATAGTTAAAAAATTGGCACATTGTAATTTCATAAATGATAATATTGTTACATTAAGTTTAAAATATTTAAAATAAAATACATTTTAGTTTTATTAATTGATCTAAACTTTTTTCTTTTTAATTTCGTTATTTATACTTATTACGTAAGAAATTCAATATAGTTGGACAAAAATATTTTAAGTATTTTAAATAAATTTTTAAATTTGGATCAAAGTTGTGGCACATTTTATAATGTTCCAAATGTCACTTTTAAGGTGAGGTTACTAAACATATTCAATTTTAAATAACCAATATTAATACATGTTGCTAATCTAGTTTGACAACATCGCACAACAAATTTTTTTAATAAACGTACAATGTAGTGTATTTGAACTCATTATTTAATGTTTTGGACCACTATAAATTACTTTTATTGACATTAAAACTACTTGTACTTTGAATAAATTGTATCATTTCATGTTTTATCAAATACAAAATGTATCAAAATTTAAGCATTCATGTTTATTATAATAATTATTATAATTATTGAACATGGTTCAAATTATATACATTTCTGTATTAAAAAATTTAATATTATTAAATTTATTAATTCATTTTCACCTGATTCTCAAATTTTCAAATTCTCAAATACTCAAATTAATACATTAAAATTGTAACAAAAATTTAAATATTGATAAATTTGAGATGTACAGTTTTTCCCTAAATTGGCTTATTCCGAACCTCGTCTTGAATTTTTTGAAAAATTTTAATATTTTAACAGATATGGAGTAAGGTGTGAAAAAATTTTTTGATAAAAATTAATACAGTATGTAATATTACGCGTGGTTTATATGGTTATTTTAAATTTATTCGGAATAATCTATGAAAAAATAATTTCGAGTCATAACATTGGTAAACATTATAGATAATACATGTACTATCTGATTGTATGTACTTTTTTACAAAATCAATACACAAGATAAAGAAATTAATTTTTAAAAGAAAAAATTGTTTTAATTTATAAATTTTCTGTTTTTCCTATTATGTACCTAGTCAATTTTTTCAAAATCTTTCGAAATCCCAAGAATGTAGAGTTTTATCAAGAAAACTGTATCTTTATTAGAAGGTTCTTTTCTTTGTTAAAACCAGCAAGAATTTAATACTTCTATAATATATTAGGATATCAATTATGCGGCCCGCGGACCATTTACGGACCCAATTATGGAATACGCGACCCGCGTTATAACAAAAGTTTTTACCCATATTTCTTTTTTTACATATTTTCATGATTTATTTATTTCTGATTACAATTTTAGCATTAGTTATGCACTTATTCCATTATTGTTTCTAATTTTATTTTATTAATTAATTAAAACTGTTAGTTTAATAATGATTTGAGAAAAGATATTTTTTTGTACTTGCGTAATATTCTTTTGGTCACATTTGACCCGTTAAGCAAATTGAGTCTGACACCCCTGTTCTATATCATTATATTCAAATCGAGAATTTTACACGTGTTATCTTTATTTATGCATCTTCATTTTATTTATTTTTCTTCGTTATTCAGTTAACTATTCAGGTCATAACTTAGGTTAAAATAAACTAAACACAAATATATGTGTAATAAGTTTACAGAGAATTATGACACGTTTCGAATTTTTAAATAAGAATAAAAAGTAATCAAACACAATTTGTAAACAAAGGTTATATATTTTGAAAAAATGGGAGGTTAATTTAGAAAAATTATAATGTATATAAGAATAAATGCTTCAAGGTTATTTATAATAGTTATAATATATAACAATTTTTGAAATACTACAATTAGAAATAAGTTTTAGTTTCGATTATAATTTGATGAACAGTAAGATTGAGATACACGTATCTAACCCTTCAGTAAATTAATTATCTATTTTTTTATACGATAGAAAAATGTTTTCGGTGCCAAAAAATCTTGGTCGTTCGCGGGTACAGCGCTAGAAAAACCTGATGTACAATAAATCATATTTTCATGATTTATAATTATTACATTTTATCATGTTGACTCGATTACTTACTGATTATTTATGATATTGATATTGGTTTATAATTTATCACAATAATTGTATAAATAAGAATAAACTGAAAAAATTAGTTTGATAAAATAAATGTTGCTCTGATAATCAGAATAAAATTAAAAATAATTTGAATGTACATATTCATTATGTATACAGTATACACAAGTTTCACAAGAATAAGTTAACAGTGCATAGTGGGTCAGATAACAAGATCGGCAAAACCTACACATTTTGTTATTCATATTTCATTTTTGAAGTGCAATTGAGAGTATGAATATACAATATTGACGATTGTATATCAAATACGAAATATATAATTATAAGCGTTTACATTTCATTGTTTTATTTTTTAAATTACTCAAATTATTCAAATTATAAACCTAATTATGGTTCCACCACCCATTATATAAATTAATTCACCACAGTACCAATATTTAAGTTGTATTAATGTTACGATTTCTGTTTTCATTAAATTATAGATAAAAATTAAAAATAAAAAATTTAGGGTTCACTATTGATACTTTCCTAAATTTTAAGACTTACTCATAATTTATATTTATTTTTGTACCAATATATCTTATTCAATTTAGAAAAGATTTAAAAATTGATTCAGGCTGATACAATATGATTTTTCACGTGATAAGAGGTTTTGTCTAGAAAAATGCTATTATGATAAACATTGTATTGCAGAGCTGAACCTACCCAGCTCAAGGCCACCAAAACGAAAATACAGACAAAATGAAAAATAGGTCCTAAAATTTTTTTAGTTTAATTTTTTTTAATGAAATTTTTTTTTCATAAACTATGCATAGTGTCATATTATACTAACGACCTCTCTAATGCTCTTGACTTGATATTTAAAATTTAACACACAAAATAGTTTTTATATTCAAGAATATAATTTTTTAATGCTCAATTTGGAAAAATGAGGCCACCATTTTACAAAATTTTTGTTGACGGTAGGTTCGGCTCTGCTGCAGTGACTGCATTTTAAACGATAATTTGAAAATTTCTTCAAAAATTAAATCATCATTAAAAAATAACGATCATGTTTGATTTAAATTTTTTAAAGTCGTAAATATTTGTTTTTAAGTAACTGAGACATCCCAACTGAAATGGTCGAGACTTAGCTTGAAAAGATATGTTGTATAGTAATTGATACCGTGAAATAAGTAATACAAAAATAGGATTCCAAGCATGTAAGATTAACTTGATAACCAATTAAAAAATCAAAATTTAGAATCAACATGGTAAAAATAGATGAAATTGATATTTTTAAGTATTTACTGACCAACACTGATAATAACTAATATTTTTTCACAATGGTAAATTTTATATTCCTTTGAGTGTATTAAGATTTAATCTAACCCTACTAATTATTAAAGTTGAATTTAGAATTTACCAAACTTTTAAATTATAGAGAAGAGGTCATTAACCGTTTTCTTCGTCCCGGATGGAATCGATATGTAAGATCAGCAGACCATATAATTAAATTAATATATTTTATAAGTATATTTAAATGTAAATGTAAATATAGTCAAAAAATGATAGCTTTAAGTTTAAAATGTAACTATTTTTATAAAAAAGTTTTTACATTTTCTCAAATATTTTTAAACCAAATATAATTCATCGTGTAATACAATTCAAACAATTACCGAAAATGTCAGTAAACTATTGGAGTTTAAAAAACTTCGCATCAAAATTTAATTTGGAGTAGAGACCGAAAAGTCTTAAAAAACTACCTGATGAGACCGAAAAGTCTTAAAAACTACCTGAAGGGACCGAAAATGTCAGTAAACTATTGGAGTTTAAAAAACTTCGCTTCAAAATTTAATTTGGAGTAGAGACCGAAAAGTCTCAAAAAACTACCTGATGAGACCGAAAAGTCTTAAAAAACTACCTGAAGGGACCGAAAATGTCAGTAAACTATTGGAGTTTAAAAAACTTTGCATCAAAATTTAATTTGGAGTAGAGACCGAAAAGTCTTAAAAAACTACCTGATGAGACCGAAAAGTCTTAAAAACTACCTGAAGGGACCGAAAATGTCAGTAAACTATTGGAGGTTAAAAAACTTCGCATCAAAATTTAATTTGGAGTAGAGACCGAAAACTCTTAAAAACTACTTGAAAAGACCAAAAATGTCAATAAACTATTGGAGTTTAAAAAACTTCGCATCAAAATTTAATTTGGAGTAGAGACCGAAAAGTCTTAAAAAACTACCTGATGAGACCGAAAAGTCTTAAAAAACTACTTGATGAGACCGAAAAGTCTTAAAAAACTACCTGATGAGACCGAAAAGTCTTAAAAACTACCTGAAGGGACCGAAAATGTCAGTAAACTATTGGAGGTTTAAAAACTTCGCATCAAAATTTAATTTGGAGTAGAGACCGAAAAGTCTTAAAAAACTACCTGATAAGACCGAAAAGTCTTAAAAACTACCTGAAGGGACCGAAAATGTCAATAAACTATTGGAGTTTAAAAAACTTCGCATCAAAATTTAATTTGGAGTTTGAAATCTTCGTATCAAAATTTGTGCTTAAATTTAAAGTAGAGACCGAAAAGTCTTAAAAGCTATTTGAAGGGACCGAGTGATGTCAGTAAACTATTGGAGTTTAAAAAAACTTCGCATCAAAATTTAATTTGGAGTTTGAAATCTTCGTATCAAAATTTATTATGGAGTTTAAAATCTTTATATCAAAATTTTAATGATTTGAATAGAGACAATTACGTTAATAAAACCTTTCACTTATTCACTTATAAAATTATCCTGATAATTATTCATCACAATTATTGTTGTAAGCCCTTCATCAAAAAACTAAATTATAAAACTTTAATAATTTTTTTAAATTGCCATTTTTTTCTCAACATATCGGTACTGCTTACACGACGCATTTATTAGTTTGGAAACACTGATTTAGATAAGAAATAATAAAATTACATTATTTAAAATACTAAGATTTTTACAAATAAATTTGAATTATTTATGCTATTTGCCCAGTTGATAAAATTGACACTGTAAATATTTAACATAACAGTTAATTTTATTGGATAAAACTGATAGTAGCCAAATATATTTATATTAATTCTATACAAATTACAATATTTGAGTTATATTTCAAGGTCATTTAAAATTTGATTAATTGATGCATTAAAGAGTAGATTTGATAAAAAAAACAAACCCAGTTTTCAAAATATTTAGTTTCTTATATTCAAATTTAATTCAAAATAGGGTAAATTGAACACACTCATGAATTAATAAATATTAATTATAATTATTTTACTCAGACAGAAATCTACGACACATTAGCGTCAAATTCAAACTATATATTCCAGACTAAAAAATAGGTAGCTATGGGCTTATTCTTTATTTTCGGGAGCTTGAGTATTGTAGGTTCGACTCTGATGCAAGATATGTTAATGAGTGGTCAAGTTATCTCATACCCTGTATCAAACAAGTATTTTGATTTAATGAATCTCATATTTTTTTCTCAAAAATATTATTAAATATTATTAATATGGTTTCATGTGTTTTTTTTATCTGTAAAATGGTACAAAATACAACTTTATAAAAAAGTAATGTAAAAATTGATCAAGGTTGAAAAAAGTACATAAAAAAATAATATTTTGCTTTATCAAAAATTTTCTTTGGAAATCATTTGGGAAATATAAAATACTCTAATAAAGTATAATAGAGTATTTCTAAAATAATTATAACCTTCAAATTTTAAAATTAACAAAAAAAATGTCCCTATTTTATTTTTCAATGTTATGTTAATTAATTACAAATACATAATGTATAAATAAATAGAAATATTAAATTTGAACAGGTAATTTATACATTTATTAAAATTTGGAAATTTAAATATTGGAAATGCAATAATATTTATGCAAAATGTAACGTTATTTAAACAAATTTAAAGAAACTATTACCAATTGATAAAATCGTAAATAATGATAGGTCATTTACCTAATAATAAATACCTTATTTGATTAGAAACCAATAAAATTTTGAATATTACGAATAGCAATGATACAATTTGTAGAATGTTTATGAATGAAACTGTATTTATGAATGAAAAACTAGTAAACTTTATATTTTAAAATAATGCCTTTACTGTGTGATAAGGATAATCAAATATTTAATCAATCTAATATAAAAGTAAAACATTGCTATTGATATTTTTTAACAAATTTTTATTTTAATTTTTTTTACATTGTGAAAGTGAAAATGTTAAATTTAACATAATCGTGAAAATATTATTGTTCAATCAAAATCTCTTTAAAAAATATTTATATTATTTATAGTTATTACAATTTTTCAAACTTTTTATTTTTTTCTTTAAAAATAAATAAAAGATAAAATTATTTTCTTATAAATTATGCATGTACCCCGAGAAACATTTATGTCAAACAAACATTTTTTAGTTAATAAAATTAAATTTCTACTACATAAAGTCTATTTTTTGTACTTGACTTAATTTAAGTAGATAACTAAATATTGTTAAAGTTTAATTTTATTTTTATGGGTAAAAGTTAATTTATTTCAGTTTTCTTGTGGGTAAATTGGAAATTTGAATTCATGTCATGTTTATTATAGTTTCTTATCCAAAAAAACTTTATGCAAACATTATTTTTTTAGGAAAATTTTTATTTATATAATGAATATCTGTTATTTATAATAAAATGGGAGAATTATCCCTGGCTATTATGTATTATGTACGCTTTTATTCAATATACTATATTAGTTAATTTTATCTCAAAGTATTATTATGTTAGATCAAATTTAAATTCTGCTTGGTTTAAGTACATAACAATCAAGCTAATATAATTATAAATTTCGAGTATTGAATCGAAATTCGAGTAAATGGGGAAATTATTCAACATTGAATAAAACTGTTCAAGAAAATTAAATTGTAACAATATTGTTAATTTTGTAAGCTTTAGATCAAATCACTTGTGAGTAAATATAACATAATTTTCATTTCTAGTTTTTGAACCTAGCACGTTTACATTACATTATGTAGGTTCCTACTTTTGGTATAAAGTAAATTTGCTAAATGTTTTTATATCTTAAATGTGATTTATCCATAAATTTTTTATATTGATTGGCTTGTGACACTGTTGGAAATACGAAATGTCAAATTTCGTTAAAGTTCAGAACATGTCCGTCGGATACGATAGACTCGTCTCGGAAAGGGAGGTAATAAAAAATTTGGGTGCTTTAAACAAAAAAGTTTAGGAAACACTGAGCTAGATGGCTAATGGCTATTGATCATTTTACCAACCAAAACTTTTAATTTCTTTTTGAATCATTGATAAAATACATGTAGTAATGTTACAATTATAGCCACTTATCATTAGTTTTTGTAAATGTTATTCGATACGTGTATAATTTACATTGTAGATGTCAGATACGGTAATGATAAAATCAGTAAAATACTAAAGCTGCAATTCTTAATTATTGACAATGGGTAAAGTCGTAATTCTAGGGGTACCGCGGGATGAATTCGTTTGTAGTAATATTCAATAATTACTTATCTTAAAGTGAATTTTTGTTTGTGTGTTACCGTATATTTAAAAAATTAACAGTCGTAGAATTTAAAAAAACCCATTTTAAAATTTAGTGTTTAGCAGGAGACGTTGATATCTATTTTTGAATTTTCGAATTTTCGAATGTGAGTCCTTCAGAGTCAAAACCCCAATTTACCATTTTTTTTAATAGTAAAATCATCCAAAAAATTTAATAAAACATAAATTCTGGGACGCGTCTTAAAATCATTAACATTCTAGTAAATATCAGCCTCAGAAACGCACATCTTCATGGTAAAAAACACAAATTAGACTTTTTTCAAAAATGTCCTAAAATTATATAAAACATAAATTCTCGGATAGTTTTTAATATTCAATAATATAGACTTAACATTATTGAAATATTTTTTAAATTTCTTAATTTTAATGTAAAAATTTGTTTGAACCTTTCATACTCATTATTTTTCGTATTTATTTCCTCACTTAATTAATCAGCCTAAGTAATGAAATATTTTCTGAGTAAAATTGATCATATTTTTTATAATTTTTTCTGATATTCAATGTTGTACGAAATTTAAAAGAAATTAGTTTTTTGGGCTGTAAAAGGGGATTTAAATGATAACATCTATTCTTAATCATAAATATTAAAAAAAGTAACGTTCAAATGCCATATAATGGTTGTATGAAATTATTATTATTTTAAAAATGATTAATTATTTTGTTTTGAATATTTTGAATATTTTCTAAAATATGAGAGTGTAAATCAGAAATGTTACTTACATTTTTAATTGAAAAAGAAATATAATATCCAGTATAATACCATCCAAACACAATTAACCTCTCATGTTAAAATTAATAGTCTAGCTTAGCAGCTGCTTGTGCTTAAGCTTCATAAAAACTGATTTCAGTGAACAAAAAATGCACCCAGATGTAATATATTCATCATACATGTCACAAATATTAAACTTAAATTACACTCTATACCGCCATGTTTGTTTAAATATAAAGTAAAATTCGGACAATTGAGTTTAAAATGTCAAAAATGAAAAATATATAAACAAAAAAGGCTATTTATAAAGATTTGCTAATAAACGTTAAAATTGAAAAAAAATAATAAATAAAATTAAAAATACCTAAAACTTTTTAGAAATGGAAAGTAACCATCATATAAATGAAAATTATGAAGTAAGGTTACAAGTGGAACAAGAAATAGTAAAAACTACACATAATCATATACCAGTGTTCTCATTATATTAAAAAATATAATACAATAAATCAATGTTGTATTTTGAGCTGTAAAGTTAATTAAGACATGTAATTTTATCTATTACAGTAAATCACCATTATTAACAGTAAAAGTTTAACTTTGACCGTGCATGTATTGCATAATTTGAATTGAAATCAATTTAATACATGTTGATGTGTACATTCGAATATTGCAATATTAAATTTGCATTATTAAAAGTGTATCAAATTTCATATGCCCAATATAAAATAAATTATTATATAGTCTAGTAATAGTTATACACACAAACATCAAGACACCATCGGATTATAAATGATTCAGCCTTTTTGTAATTAAAAAAAATTGTAATACGATTATAATAGTAATATTACATTAATATAATATCTGTACTACTTACATGTTTCATTTTAATAATATAATTAAGATGATGGTATTAAAGGTCACACTTTATTTTAATTATAAAAATAAATCAAATTTTCTTATTTAAAAATCACGTTTTATCGATAATATTGGATATATTAAACAGTTTAGTAATTTTTCTTCAAAATATTGTGTTTTCAAAATTAAATAGCAAAAATATTTAAATTACAGTATCTTTAATTCAACAGATGCATTTAAAATTATACTGGTAATTAAATAACTTTTACTCATTAATGTTTTTTTAATTAAGTTAACATTTTGTATTAATTTATACTAATAGTAGTCATTATTTCTACATTTATGAAAGTTTAATTTGGCGGTACGTAAATTTGTAAAACTCATATTCATGAAGGGTTTATTTCATAAAATCATAACTGCAATATAACGGCATAAAATTATATCATATTTTTCACAATAAACAGTTTCATGTGCATGATTGTTAATGTTGCTAATTTAAATAAGCAATAATTGTAATTAATGAATATTTACAAGAAAAATTTCAAATACATCTACGATACAATACATGGAAAATGGAGTACTCTAATTATTTAAAAATGACAACAGATGTAATACAATTTTTATTAAAAATTTATGGAGTTAATCTAATTAAAATAATTTTTAGATTAATTTTTATAATATTAATTTTTACTTAATTTGTATTTTTTAGTGGGTAATTCCTGTCAATACTGAGTGGGTTTTTTTAAATTTCAAAGTTCATAGGATAAATAATAAATCAATTCACATTATATCGATAATCTAAATTTCACTTATTTAATTTACTTTATTATTAAACACTGTTAAATGTTTTATTGAGTATTTTAGGTTTATTTTTGTAAAGGATGCTTAGGAAAAATATTCTGGGTATTTTTAAAATCATAAAATTGTAAATAGACATTCCATACATGCATATAATTATGAATATTTTACGAGAGATTTGATAATTTTGGAATCATTTAAAATATTTTTTGTTGACACAAATTAATATTTTTATTTATAAAACAATGCTCTCAACAAAATTAATTAAATTAATATCATTATTAATTATTCTTAAATTTGAAAAATAATCAAAACGATACAAAATTGACATTGAACAGTAATATTCCAAAAAATTTATCGATAGTTTTAGACGTAGAACTTAACATAGTAGATAATGACTAAGCCATTGCACAAATAACAAAATATTTTGTATCAAGTCAGCACAGGTAGGTTATTGGAGTTGGTAAAGTTGATTATGTTATAAGATACAGGGGCGGATCCAAGAGGCTAGTTAATGGGGTGCGAGCGAAGCAAGCAATATATTTAACTTCGCCCAAGGCAAAAAAATTTTTAGGATTTTATTTAGAAGCGTCTAGTTAGATTATAAAGCGTCTCTTTTAATTTCATTTAAAGGTTGTTATACAATAATTTCCAAATTTGTATTTTTTTCGCAAAAATAAAAAAAAATTTATGTTATGCGCCATCTATATTGCTTTAATAAATTAAAACCTTTTGAGTTATTTTACAAAACATTAATTAAAAATTTAGGGAATGCAACTGCACCTTCTGTACCATCTTAAATCCGCCACTGAGATAAAAATTTTTCGGCGAAAATTTAATTATGCTACATTGATTTGTGCGACATAATCATCGATTTTGCTAATTAATTAATTTTAATTGCCACATAGTTTTTTTCACCAAATTTTGGTAAGGTCTTTAAATGAAGTTTTTTTACCCAATTTTTAGAGATTTTAAAGTTATTTTTGGTCCCAAAATTTAGTATGGTTTTAAAGGACAGTTTTTTCACTCAATGTTTAAAGATTTTGAACATAATTTTGGTGTAAATTTGGTAGGGTTTTTAAGGGAGCATATTTTTTCTACCATTACTTAAATATTTTAAAGATAATTTTTGAACTAAAATTTTGTAGCGTGTTTAAGGGAATATTTGTAACATTTTAAGGAATCTTTAAAATCTTTAATAATCTTTAAAAATCTTTAAAAATTAGGTGAAAAAAATGTTCCCTTAAAGACCCTGCTAAGTTTTGGTCGCCAAATTATCTTCAAAATCTTTAAAAGTGGAGGTGAAAAATTTGCCTCAAGCAGCCCACAAAAATTTCATGAAAAAATCCATAATATGAGTAATTAGTAAATTCAATGATTATGTCGCTCTAAGACAGTGGTTCCCCATTCAAATGGTGTACAGACTACTGTTTCCAACTTTTTTTTTGTAGAAACTCAGAAAATACTAAGTATTTCGTTTTAAAAAATAAAAAGTTAGTACAGTAAAACTCAGTAAGTAAAAAGTACTTAGTTATATAAAAAAACTCAGTAAGTACATTATTTTCAAATTTCAGTTAAAGTACTTTAAAAAAATTGATAAATTTTCAGTTTTCGTTTACAAAACGTAAAAAATTCTAAACATAAAATTAATTATGCTGATTTTCGATGGAAATAGAAAATAAATTATATTATTTACAATAAATAAATAACTGATGTTTAGAGGAAGATAATATCCGAATTTTATAAGAAACTAGTATCATTAAAGTAGTAGCATTAAAAAAATTCGTTATAAATTACTTTTTGTAGACATGAAATTTATGTTGAATTTTAAAATTGTGACAGCTTCAATTAATTCTGGGAGAATCCTAGTTCTACTAATAGACGTGGATAACTCCACCGCAAAAAATAATCTTTCAATGATATACCAGTTGCAATTATTGATAATTTAATTATTTATTTAATGCTATTTTCCAATGTATTAATTGAAAACCCAATCTGATTGCCAAAATTAATAATTTTCTAAAATAAGCTTATTGTTAAGAGTACAGAGTTTCAAAACTCAATATAAAAAAATTCAATAACTCAGTAAAAGTAAAACTAAGTACTCATTAAATAATCCAGTACTTTTTACAAAAGTGGAACACACTCGTACGGACCCCTATTTCAAAATATTTGGTAAAATCGTGTTTTTGAAAAAAATATTGTAAAATGGGTATTTTCCCTTAACCTGTTAACTGGTTTGCAATTTTAAAAACTCATACTTTAAGTGGATGGAAAAATATACATAAAATTGGATTATTTATTAGAAGTATAATTAAATGGATTTTTCTCATAAGGTTTGGTAAAATCTGAGTTTCATAAAAATTTTTCACTGAGGGTTTGAAATGGTATTTTTTATAAAATATTATTACATTTTATTAATGGTTGGATAAAAGTTGGATATTTGAAATAATAATGTAGATATTGTCTAAGCTTAGATACATATTCCCATCATCTGGTAACTCTGTAATAAATATTAAAATTTCTATATAAAAAAAAAGTTGATAAATTTTTTTCATATTTTATTTGAATCTCACGGACCCCAGGTATATAGTTTTGGGCCTTAATCGGGAACCACTGCTCTAAGATGTAAAAAATTATCTTTTCTTGCAAGAAAACGGTAAAAATGTCAATAATATTTGTTAATTTGTCGTGGACAGGGATATTTAGGTACACTTTAATTTAATTAAATTTCCGTTTTCCAAAAAATATATGGAATTTTCAAGTCACTTTGGTAAAATTATCACATAAAAAATTAAAACTCTTCAATTCAGTCTGTATAAATCAAATTTAATAAATTTTGTTAATTTTATTATTTTTTCACTGTGGCTTGCCGATTTTTTAGTTTTTTTAAAGTTCTATAAACTATCAGCTCAAAACTTATCAAACAAAATATTTTTGAAAAATTGAAAATCAAAATTGTGCAAGTTTAAATTGTGTTTCAAATTAAATAAAATAAGATAATAAACCAACGATTTAAAAAAATTTATACCAATTAAATGTATAATTAATATATAATTATCAGCTTATTAGATTTTTTAAATAATTAGAAATGTCACTTTAACTAAAATATAACCCTCTAACGATCAAAACTTATAAAATATTTTTGAATTTAAACTTTTTTCCATTATATATCATTATTTACCTTAAAATAAAAGTTGAAAGTTTACGTTGTTTACATTGATAGATACTTTGCCAAATGATAATTATTCTTAACAATTGAATAATTTTCACCTTTTCATAATTTAATAAATGGCTCGATATACTGAATAGTTATATGTGGTCACATGTAATATGACGGATTTAACTATTGCAATGTAAAAAAATTTGGAATAGATTCATAATTTACACATCTTATTTAAATGTTTGTTGCATCATCAATATGATGAATTAATCATAGACTGGATTTTTTATGCCAAATTTATAGAAACCATTTAAAATATATTTAAAATTTTTTTTTACATGTTAATGCTATCAACACAATAATACCTTTAATAAGCTTATCGTAAAAAACCTTTGACTAAAACTACATCTGACTGTATTATAAGTGTTTGTTTGGTTTATTGTTTTAAAAACAAAAATTCTAACATTAAATCACTCAAATTTAAAATTATACAATGAAATACAGTCAAGTCCTTATTAACGGAATTTAATTTTTTCAAATAAAAACCGTTAAATGGTCATATTTCTAGTTATTATAAGTTTTTGAATAATACATAATGATGTAATATACACAAAACAGTATCAAGGGGTACATGTTGACTCTTGGGGTCCTCAGCAGTTTTTTTTGGTTCATGAAAAATTTTATCAATTTTATCAATTTTAAATTATTAAAAGATATAAAATAAAGTTAAAAATGGCATTTCCGCAATGATAGTAATAATTTCTAATTAACACCATTTAAATTAATATCTATTAAAAATTTGATAAAAAATTAAAAAATGGAATTTCTGCTAACAAAAATACCGTTAATAAGGACTTTGATTGTATCACATAAATATGATTACGAAGGGATAGAATAATGTTGAAATATAACATTTATAAAATTTAAAAATGGTAATAAAAAATAAAAAATGAAAATTTAAAATAATATAAACATACCAGAGAGAAAAATAATTTTTTAAAATGTTTTAAAATAATAGAAGAATAGATAAAATAAAAATGAAAATGCATACTATAAATCGTAGAAGAGTACATCACGACATGTAATTAAAAATTAATATAGTAGCCATATTTAATAAAATAAAAAAATCAATTTTTTTAAGGCGTTGCAAATTTTTTGGTGACCAAACTCAAAATATTTTATAAAATTATAGGACATGTCTGCAAGATATGTAAAATATTAAATGTAATTAACATAGATATTGAAAAGGAAAAAAATCGATAATAATAACGCCCAGTTATATAATGAATATAAACATTGTACAATGTGAAATTAGATATGCAAAGTACATGAAATGTAAAAATGTGCATTATTGACAAACTTAAAGATTGATTGAGCCAAAATTTAAAATTCTTACATGGACAAATGGTTTTAATTTAAAATTTATTGTCGGCATTAAGTAAAAATAGAAACATTAATAAAACCAGACAGTTTTAAATGACGAATTATGAATTGTTGGATATGTTTTTAAATTAAAATTTAACGGTCATTTAGCTTCAAATTTTACTCATTGTGAGACAGTGTCACATTTTAACCTTTCACCAATATTTGCAAACGAACCAAAAATTATTTATCAGACAGCATGTCGATAATTAATGCATTACGCCAGACGCAAATATATAATCCATTTGGAGGTCAACATGGACCGATATTCGAAACCAGTCGTGTTTTAATGTTTTGGACTTTTAATATTTAAAATGATTTATCATATTTAGAGTACAACTTTTATTTGACTGAAATCAAATTAATATTTTAATACAATAAATATTATAGTATACAATTAAATTAAAAATTGTATAAATTTTACCTTAAACATGTAGAATTATTTATTTTTCTCATTTTGAATATAGATTAATAATTTAGAAATGTATTTCAATTTTCAATACGTTTTTGATGTATAAAAAGGTTTATTAAACATAATATCATGCATAGCACAAATTTTTCGTATTTACTTACATTAGTAGATTGTATAAATTGTCATTATATTGTTAATAATATAAATTATCAAAGGATCAATTAATTCAAATAAAAACAATATATTAGGCGTTAAGATACCCGAGAGATCAATAAGGTGAGCGACAACAATTCATAAAGTTTTAACTGATACCCTTATTTTTTAAGTTATCGCAATCGATGTATTTCAGATTTTGGTAGTTATGATATAAAATTTGTTTTTATAAACACTGTTAATTCTTCCAAAGTGATAATTTTAAATTATATCAAATTTTAGTTTATCGAAATAATTTTTTTAAACTATAAACGGAATAATATTTTAATTTAATTTATATTATCGGATCTATATTTTTAATATTTTCGCACTGCAGTCAAAATGAAGCGGATCCTAGATTGAAAAAATTTCTTTTGATGGAAGGTTTTCATACGATTAAATAAATGCAGTCAAGTGTGAGAAATAATTGGAATACCATATTCAGTGCCATATAACGAGTCACGTACCCGGTCCGGTTTTAAAAAAATTACCAATAATTACTGAATTCAAATAATTTCGGTTCGTTTGCAACAATAAAATTAAATATTAATGTTTCCATCTACATAGACTTATTTATTTTTTTAACATCAAACATATTCCAGTAAATGTATTAAATTCCATATTCTGTGACAAATATATAAATATGATACAACGGTAAACATGAAATTTTACATAAATGTCATTTTATATCATTTCAGGAATATTCAAATAGTTTCTTATAAAAATAAAGACATATTTTTAAAAACATTTTTGTGATAAAAATGATGTCGCACTGCATCTACGTATAGTACGCATTGGTTGAGGAACACTGCAATATTCACTACTAATTAAATGTAAATTAGAATAAATGATCTTGCATTAATATTTGACTATAAGAAAAAATTTTATGATTTTTTATAATTTTTTATAAAAAAAGCTAACAAATATAATAAAAAAGAATTGTCCAATTTAAAATTCCAAAATTAATTAAAACTACTAAAGATTATTTTTAAAAATTTATCATTTTTTTAAATTAAAAATTAAAATTAGTTTATATTTACAATATAATGTTAAAAAAAATATTCTGAAAAATTTATAGTTTATGATTATAGATTTTATAGATTGTATAATGTAAATTGTATATTGTATAATACTGTTAATTTAAAAATACTTTGTAGTGATGTTATCGCAATAATATTTGCTGGATTAAATTAAAAAAATATAAATAACTACATTACATGTCTAAAATGTGACACGGACGAGTAGATTTTGCATTTTAAATGTACATTTTGCAACATTTTTTATTATGAATTAGATTGGTATTCGAAAAATTTGGTTCGTCAATAAATAAATACTTAAGAATACTAAACACTGTCTTAAAGGAGAGATTCCTATATTTAAATGAGAGACTTTAACTCAATTTAGAGGTCACACTTTTATCGGCAAAACGATTATTAGTGACAAAAGTATTGTTATAATATTGAATTTATAATAATAGTATGTTAATCAATATTAAATAGTGGTATTTGTTAGATATTTGACACTAAAGAGCGGATATTCTTCTAATTTAAAAATTATTAATTAATTGTCAATTTTTTGAAATTTTAACCTAGCTAATTAAGAGAAAACTAATAACATTTTGTGTATATGATACAAGTGACAACCATAAAAGTAAAGAAATGTCAGCATTGCTGCGTATATTGTACAGTTAAAATTTAAAATTGTTTTTTTAATTAATTACAAGCCAATTATTAATTTTTAATGATACAAAAAAATTAAATGATACATAAAAGTTGATCAACTTTTTTGAAATTATTAACAATGCTTATGGGTTCCTGTTATTTTGTCTGTAATACATTCAGAAACATATACCACATATAAAATAACCTGTTACTAAACCTAACAAGAAGAAGGGTTGTAAAAATTAAAATTGTTAAATATTTGAAATTTAGTAATTGAATCATGAAAATTATTGGAAAATAATTTAATTTTTAAATATAAATGCGAGATCTAATTTAAGTTAATTAATATTATGAACAATGCTCATTGAGTATACTTAAATTGAATTTTTTAAATAGTTAATAAATATTTATGAAAAGTTTGATAATTATAATTTTATAATTTTTTTATTTTAGCGGGGACCACAATGTAATAAATATTGAAATACATCTATAATATACATTCTAGATCAGTCGTTATCTACAAAGGGAATTTTACTATTTGAAGGGGGAAAATATAAAATTTAGAAATTAATCTATAAAAAAATATATTAATCATTTGTGTGCGAAAAGCATATACTGAAGAATCAATAACAAAATTTTGATGAAAGATAAATAATTCATACCCTAAACTTATGGGAAAATTATAATGCTGTTACATTTCGTATCAACGTACTAATGACTAAACTAACTTAAATGTGTAATAAGTAAATTTCAATGTGGATTTTCTACTTTTTTAGGTATAAAAAATTAAACAAGAACCAGATTAAATGGTGAAGATGATTTACGTTGTTCTCTGTTTTCTACTCAACCTCGTATTTTGTAATAAACAAAAATAAATCTGCTCAAAATTATCATTAATCATGATTGTAAATACTATTCTTATTTTAATATATTTTTAATATTTAATGGGGTGTGTAAAAAAATATAATACTTCAAGGAAAAACGGAAAAAAATGAGTTGAGAACCACTATTGTAGATGCTCTTTAATTCTTTTAAAAAAGTGCAATTGGTTTTGCTAGTTAATAATAATTTTCAAGTAATGAATTTTCTGATTATTACCCAATTTAAGTTGATTAAAACATTAGAGCATATTAAGATTAATCATTATTGTAGTGGACGTCAAACGTTTTTTCAGTGTAAAACTACATGACCTATTCTAGAGCAGGGTTCTAAAATTGATTTTGTCTACCGCCCCCTTTTTAGCAATATATTTTCTCAACGCCCCCATAAAAAAATTTTCGACTACGTCTTATATATATTTAAAAATTTATTTAATAAATAACCAATTTTTTTTTGATTCAACTCATGATGTCCGAAATCGATTTTTAATAATTAAAAAATAATATATTTATTATTGTCACTGTTTACATCAGTGGATCCCAAACGTTCTATAAAAAACCCTTTAAAACCAAAAAATTCTTCAACGCTTCACTCTATCCATCTAAATAGCTTTTCGAATACACAGTATAATTAAT
Source organism: Intoshia linei (assembly GCA_001642005.1). Lineage (NCBI taxonomy): Eukaryota > Metazoa > Orthonectida > Rhopaluridae > Intoshia > Intoshia linei. The sequence continues at coordinate 3,297 of LWCA01000266.1, read as the reverse complement.
AATTAAATGTTATAATAAAACAATCAATGAACATCGACAAGGAATTATATTAAATTTGGTACCGCATCAATTTTACTATACTGAAATGTATTAAAAAAAATTTCTATTTATGTTTTTATAATTTTTTTAAATCGCGCCCAATCGTCCATATCTAAAAATCGCCCCCTGGGGGCGATATCGCCCACTTTGAAAACCCCTGTTCTAAAGTAATAAAATTTAATGTACCCTTTAAAAAAAATTTGGAGAAGAATTATTTTTTAAATACTTAAAAATACATAATACTATACCAGTGGTTCCCGATTGGGGTCCAAGATTCATATGAAATATGAAGATAAAAAAAATTTTATCAACTTTTGTTTATTTTTATAGAAGAATTTTTAATATTTATTACAGAATTTGCAGATGTTGGGAATTTATCCAACCATTAATAAAATCTAATAATATTTTATAAAAACTACCATTTCAAAGACTCAGGGAAAAATCCACTTACTTAAAATTCATTTTTTTCCAATATTTTTTTAAAAACACGATTTTACTAAAATGTTATGTCAAAACACCTTTAATTTTTCATAAATGTTTTATATTTTATGTTTTTTTTGCGTCCAAAAAAACAAATATTTTGAAATGGGGTCCGTACACTATTTTAATCGGGAAAAATCAATCACTTTGACCTACTATTTCCTACATTAATTTTTAACAAATTCAACTGTATTGTATCTACATTTCTTTAGTTATACAGTCATTTAATTCTCTAGTTCGCAATATTACTTTACTATATACCAGTGTTTCCCAACTTTTTTTGCTACATTACTCATAGTATAGTACTTATTTTGATATTACCAAAATTATTTTTTAAGAGCATATTGGATAGTCAAGTTTTATTTTTTAGATTTTTTAGATTAAAATTCATGATAATGCTTATGTATTAATAAATATACCAAAATGTATGTTTTTTTATTTAAAAAAAAAGGTAAATTTGGTTTTTGACGCTAAATGACTAAATGTTGGGAAATAGAAGTTAAATATAAACGTTGCCTGCGAAAAACTATATTAGAAATTGATTTTTTTAATTCTGTTACGGTTAATTTTTTAAATAAACTGTAACACCCACATAGACATTAAATTTTATTTAAATAAGTAAAGGATGTTCATTTATTATTATTTAACATTATCATATTATTTAAGAAAAATTATAACATGCATTACTGTGCGACGCAAAAAAAAAAAAAAAA
>LWCA01001068.1:0-12597 GCA_001642005.1 Intoshia linei | reverse complement strand
GGACTTCGCTGTTCGTGAGAATAACCGATTCTCAACAACGGTAATGATTTGGGGGTGTATCTCAATGGAAAAAGGAAGTCGAGTAAAAATAGTATCCGGAAGATTAAATTCTATAGGATATAGAAACATCCTCAATGAGTCTCTAAAACCATTTTTAAAAGTTGGTGAATTTACTAATCCAAAATTTCAACAAGACAATGCTCCTTGCCATAAAGCTCGCTTGGTATATTATATGAATACTTATTATAATTACCTTAAAGAAATTGTTTATTATATAGTTTTTATTAGATAATTGATTGGATGCAAGAAAACGGTATACAATTAATGAATTGGCCCCCAAACACCCCTGATGTTAACATCATAGAACACGTATGGCCCAGGCTCAAGGCAAAAATAAACGAAATATGCCAAAAAGTAAATACAGTAGCTGAACTTAGCGATATTATAACAAGGGAATGGTCAATCATTGTAACGCCACATTTTATAAAAAAATTATATTTAAGTATGCCGAATCGTATCAAGAATTGCCATTTGTCAAATGGAAATCATACAAATTACTAATTATTTGATAATAAACGTTTTAGACTATGTTTTGATAAGTGTTGACATATTTATGAATCGATTGTTAAACATTTTTCAATATTTAATTTTAAATTTACATGAAATTTTTAAATAACTTAATTAATAATCAATTATTATACATCATTGCAAACGCAAAGTTTCATTTTATTAATATTCGAAAACTATTTACATTTACATTATAATTACAATTATTAATGTAATAATTACATTAATTTAGTTACATTTTATTAAATTATAAATGAATTTAGATTGAAAACTTTTTAGTGTTGACGTAATTATGAAACAGACTGTATTTCAGTCGAATTTTACCAATATTGCAAATGATTGTAATAAATATAAAAATGATAATGATAAATGAAAAAGTGTAATTTGGGGTTTTGGCCCTAAAGATAAATTTTTTTTAAAATTTAAATTTATGATTTTAAAATCCGTATCAGAGTATTTATCTTTTTAAATTCTCCAACTCGTTTGATTTTCAAAAAAAAGGACAATTGGGGTTTTTGACCATTAAGATGTGAGTTTGGTAGGTTGAAATTTATTTTGCTAACACTCGAAAAAACTGTAATTGAAATGTGGACTTTATAATATTATAAGACTGGTAGTTATTGAAATTAACGGGAACACACACACAAACAAATATTGCGTAGCATATATAAGTAACGATTAACAAAATGATAGTGTGGTTATAATTATTAGACGGAGTGTACTATGCATTTTACTCAAATGGCAACTATATTTTTTGAAAAAAATACGATTTTGCACCTGAAAGACTGAATAAATAAACATTCTTTATTATTTCGACAAATTCAAATTGTTTATTTTTGATTCGGATTTATTGGTGAAAATTTTTATTGTGTATTTATGATTAAAAATTGTATGTGTAATTTTATTCGGTAAATTAGCGGTAATGAAAAAATCTGTAAAATTGAAACACTTGTTTGCATCAAGATTTTAAGACCAATTTTAAATTTCGACATAAATGTATGAAGGGGTGTTAGGAAAATTCTAGTTATAAAATGAACGCTATCTATTTTAAAATATTTAGATTGGAGATCCTAAACTAAAATATATGCCTGATAAATACCCGCCGAGCAGAGGGTTTTGTATGAAAGATTGTATTATTGGGATAGGTGATGATGTAAACACTCTAAAAAAATGTTGCCTAGGTGAAGGTGTCATAAATATGATGGGTTGCAAGAGTAAGAATGACTCAAATGTGTTTTAATATCTTAAATAATTTAGATAGTGAAATTGTTATGACTGGCGTTAATTTTTTGGGAGCTGAAAGTTTTGCTGATGGCGTAAAAGGATTAGAAAAAGCTAATAAATTAAATCATGGAACATGGCTCGAAATTGAACCGGTTAATTTTATTTTAAAATAGCTTTAATGTGAGTTTTTGGTGTGTGTACCGGATACAACTTTACCACTTGTAATTTTTTATAAATTCTAGGGCTGTTTCATTTACAAAATAAAGGTTATTTGGAGTTTTGTTTGTGAAGATATATTTTTTTTAAATTTATATTTATGATTTTATATAATAAGGACTAACTACACAGCCTACTATTAGTACTGCTGAGGGTGGACTTATCAAATACTACCAAAAAAATAAATTCAATAATAAAATTTTAATAAAAATGTGACTCATGATTAATAATCACTTAAAGAAACATTCCTAAACTTGAATTTCACTTAGAAAATTTTTATGATGCGTTTCGTAACCAAAATTATTTGTTACCAGATTCTGGTTACTAACTGAATTAAATAGTGAAATGAAGTTTATAATTAATTATAATATAATTATCTTACACACAAATTGTGATAGATAAATGTAATGGTTTAAATTTTAATTAAAGGAATGGCTGTTTTTATAGATATTTATTTTATTTGATATTTTATATTTTATATATTTAGGTTTCTGGAAAAGTCATTTGTGCTCGAAAAATGCTTCAGACTAATATAATGATTCGTGACACATATATTATGGAATACGTGTATAATTTTTTTTATATTTAAGCCTTTCGTTTCCATCTCAGAGTTTCGAAAAAACTGCGAAAACACGAAGCAGTTCTATAACACTGTACAACAAATTTTAGACAAAGTCAGTTAAACTTTCATTATATGTAAGTTGATATTTTGTTTTTAAATCAGCTTTTCATATAAAATACTATAGGTATTACAAAAGGCATTAGTTTTACAGATTAATTTACTAGACCCAGTTAGATATACAGTGCGCGACAATTGAATAGGGACAAAAAGTTTTTTTAGACTACAAGAAATAAAATAGATTAAGTTAAAATAAATTTAAAAAAATGGTAGAATTTACCAAAAAAAAAGTTTCCTCTAGGTTACTAAAACGCCATAAAGTGTGCCGATTAGATTTTGCTAAAAAATATCACATATGGCGAGAGGATCGGCGAAATGTCATCTTTATCGATGAAAAGAAATTTAATCTGGATGGTCCTGATTTATTGCAGTATTATTGGCATGATATTAAAAAGGATGATTCATTGTTTTTGTTTCGTGAACATGGAGGCGGTTCAATAATGGGATGGGGCGCGTTCGGTTATAACGGAAAGCTAAATTTAAAAGTAATTAATGGACGTTTAAATTCAAGTGAATACATAAAAATGTTAAATAAATCGAATCTTAAACATATTGGTTCTATAGTTTTTATATTATTTATATATATACCCTATAGAGAATATATGGGGCATTCTTGCACGTCAGGTTTATAAAAATGGAAAACAATATGATTCCATACAAGAGCTGAAAATAGGTATTATTTCTGTATGGAATGAAATGTTTTTCAAAGAGTAGTGAACTGTATGCCTAACAGAATGTTTGAACTATCAAAATCCAATGGGGAAAAAAATACCATATTAAAGATTTTCTTAATTAACAATTTTAATGAACTACATTGTTGGCCTTAACCATCCATTTAAATTTCAGTTTGTAAAATTAAATATTTGTATACTTATTAACTGTTTTTATTTTTGTCCCTATTCAAGTGTCGCAATAAAAATAGACTTATTTTCATTTTTCTTAATTTTCATTAAATTCGAATTAGCCAATTAATAAATAAATTTTCAAGGATATTCATCAATCGCTAATTTACACTTTCTATATCATTTTTATATTTTAAAAGTCGATTAAATTACAGTTAATCCACTTAACATTTTGTCTCTATTAAAGTGACGCGCACTGTATTCCACACATGAAAAGAATTTATTATAATCGATTGAATCATGTCCATCCATTATAATTATTGGTTTCATTCTTGTTTAAATGTTTCGTGAGAATGTAATTATCAAGGTCACTCATCGCTTTAATTATTAAAAAATGTAATAAAAACTTTATTTGACATGTAAAACATGTGACTATGTTATATTGTGGTTAAAAATTAATAGAATAATAAAATTACTAATTAAAATATCATATGTTTTAGAATCTATACATTAGAATCAGCGGTTTTTAACATAATTTGTAGTTGGTACCCCTAAACTAAAAAAATAAAGTGTGAGTAATAGGATGAGACGAAATGGTACCCCAAAATAATTTATTGTACCACTAGGTACCAGTACCCTATTTGAGACCCGCTGTTTTAAATATATAATTATAAAAATATGAACATTGTTATAATCACAAAAATTAGCTGATTATTTTAATATATGTTACATTAAGTTTTTTTTATAATTTTGGACACTATAAGAACGACTCAAATTACGCAAGTACTGATTTGAATCAAAAATGTTATAAATTTCACAAGATGACTAAATAATTTTAAATTCAAACTAGGAAACTTATAATTGGATCAATTTAATTTAAATTTTAAGTTAGATACGAATATATATATTTTGTCATTTTAACACATTAACCCTTTCTGGAATATTGGATATTTTAAAATGAGATTTGTTGTAAAATTTAAAACAAGCTATGTGGAATCGCATTGCATTTATTACACCACATGTTATTTTTGCACTAGTGTATACTTTATAGGTACTTTAAAGTATTAAGGCTAAATTACATAAAAAATTGGAAGCCAATACATTATAGATTGTTTACTATAATTATAATTAACTATTGCACAGGCTTTTGTGGTATTCAGATTCGTCGATAATATTCATTCACTCACTCGTGCGAAGGGAACCTCAAAGAGTTAATATACCTTAACCCTGTAATTACCACCAATATTAGTGTAACTAGTGATGCGATGATTCCTAAATTTTTTAAAATTCCAATTTTATACATTGAAATTTTTTGAGGTTACCATTGATGATGCTTATGAATTTAAAAAAAATTCCAGAATTTATCCTTACTTATATAATATGCTATGCAATATTTGTTTGTGTGTGTATTCCGTTTATTTCAATAACTACCAGTCTTAGAATTATATAAAGTCCACATTTCAATTACCGTTTAATCCGGGGGTGTTAGCAAAATAAATTTTAACCTCCAAAACTCATATCTTACGGGTCAAAAAGCCAAATTGTTTTTTTTTGAAAATCAAGACGTTCGAGAAAATAAAAAAATATATAATCTGATACGGATTTTAAAATCATTTAATTCCATCATATATTATAATTTTCAATAGCGGAAATACGAACCTATCTATGCTCAGTAATTACCTGTTTCCCTTATTTTATGTAAATGAGGTATTTTTTATAATTACATAGTCATAATTACAAGTTTATTTGTATTTAGAGTGCATGTATAGATCACGAACTCGCTAATTTAATGATTAGTCAATTGCACAGACCATTAAAAATGGCAAATTCTACGCCACTTATATTATTGATAGCAGGAATTATACTCTTAGTTATATTTTTAGCTGTGTTTGCAATTTCTCAAAAACGAAAATAAATAACTAAACACGATTTATTTTCACTGATCCGAATGAACACCATTCATTAATATTAATCTATCAATTGGAATATATTATATTTGCTTCACCAAAATGTATGATATATACTTAAAAATTTGTAAAATAAATTATTAGATTTTTAATTGTAATAACACATGTTAACCCTTAGTGTCTAAGGCTTAGACACTATGATTGTTTTTTTACATGAAATCATACTAAAGCTTATAAGCTAAATGTCAAACATTTAAATAGTTCAAGTAAAAATAAAAGTAATAATAATAAGTAAAAGTGACCAGAAATTGTTTAAACAACAAAATCCATATAGAAAAAGATATACCACGAGATCTGACTATTTAAATGATGATTATCTTGATGGGGAGGTGTAACATTAAATACAATTCAATCTTCCAAAACAATAACCACAATTATTAACTTAAACATAATAATCTGAACTCTACTTACTTAATCTATTATAATATATAATAATATTATAATTATAATAGATTTGATTGATAATTATCAATCGAATCATCTTTACCACTGTACAAATTAGTTATAATGAAATTATTGTTCCGTACTAGCTCTTACTCTAACTTAGACGGTATATCATTACATGTACTATAGGTTGGCCACCCTTGATCTAAGGTGTTAATACAAAATCTTAGATAAACATCTAGGCCAGTGCTTCTCATGGGGGTGACTGTGCACCCTTAAGGGGTGAATATTTTTATGAGGGGGTGAATACTAAAATTTTAGATGATTGTGGGTGAATAGGGGTGAATGATAAATTTTTAACATATTTTATTCAATTTAGTCAAATATGTGAAAAAACTAAAATTTTACCAACCCTTTAAGAAAAAATCCATCTATCAGATCCCAAAATAAAAAACCCAATTTTACCAACCCTTAAGGAAATAATCCCCTTTTACCAATATTTTTGTGAAAAATCCAATTTTATCAAAATTTTATATAGAAATCTCTCTATTTGATTCCAAAAGAAAAGACCAAATTTAGATGTTTCGTGTAAAAAATTGACTTAACGCCTTTATACATTCAGTTTAACCAAATTTCAAAATCAAATTTTTTTATTTCTGAATTATAGTGGTATCTACAACGTAGATTTGTTTACAGACATGTTTACTCTCATGAAAATATTGAAAATACCATGCATTATTTATGATTCCTGAAACAAACAATGAAAATTTAAAATAATGTGATCACGTGAAGATATCATGTGTACTCAAATTTAATTAATTTAGTACATTTTATAAGTGCAAATTGTGTATTCCTACACAATTATGACGTGTCATAATAATTGTTTTATTGGGGGTGAATAGAACAAAAATATGTGTCACAGGGGGTGAATTCTCGAAAAAGTTTGAGAAGCACTGATCTAAACCTTAAATCTAACACCAATAAACTAAAATTGATCAAATCATATTTGATCATTTATTTTTTTATGGAAACGTAATTTGTATTAGAAAATCAGAAATTGCGTACCAATGATAAAACACGAAAAGAAGGTATTATTTTGAAACAATAAAATTATATTTCGTTAAAAATTTATTTAGTGACAATTTCCTTTATGACATACCCTTATTAAGTGTGTATTTTATATTTAATTATTATATAATAATGATTTCCATTTTAATAATATGTATAATCAAACCTCAATTGGACAATGCGTTTATATTATTGACAATTAATGTCTTAAAAATGCTACTATTAATTATGAACAATCCATTAGAGGCGTGGTTTTCAAACTTGTTTCACGAGGAGCCTTAATATCACATTAAATTTTAATTTGAAGTGAATTATTCCATCTTAATTTTATTTTTGTAACATTTGTGTAAAGGCTTGTAAAGAAACTGTAATAGAAATGTGGACTTTATAAAATTCTATGACTGGTAATTATTGAAATATACGATAACACACATAGACAAACAAAGCATATTATATAAGTAAGAATTAATACTGAATATCTATTATTACATTGAAAATGACAAAATAGGATTTTACGATTTTGTTTTTTCATTCAATTTTAAAAATAGGATAATTTTGGTTTTGACCTTGAAGATGTGCGTTTCTGAGGCTGAGATTTACGACAATGTTAATTAATTTAAAACGCCTCCTACAGTGTATGTTGTATTAAATTTTTGGGCTGATTATATTTTTAAAAATTAAGAGTAAATTGGGTTTGACAAAGTTGAAGGACTCAAATTCTGAAAATCAAAAATGGACATAGTCACGGTCTAGAAAAAACGCTGTTAGAATTTGATTTTGTTTAAAATATACGACTGTCAAAATTTAAAATAAAATTGTAACATACAAAGAAATTTAATTACAAATGAATTTCAATTACAAAATTATATAGATGTTTTAATTATTATTATTATTCTATCCGTTTGAAGTTTTATAATGCACTTTATTATGTATTTTTATATTTGTAATGCCTAACAGTTACTATGTGATGAATAAATACTCCCTGATAATATATATATATATATAATGAAAAAGTTGACTTTCATCAAATTGAGGTTTGATTGTTTGATTGGTTTGATCAAATTAAAATTTATTAATAAGAAAATAAAAGATAAATCAATGTAATAAAAATGGATGACAGCAGCTTGTACTAGTAGCAGTACCAGCAATGATGTGCGAATTGTGGCGATATTTCAGTACTTTTTACAAAATTTGAATACTTGACAGACTATAAACTAGAGGGGTACTCGGTTCGGATCACTTATCTGTCAAATTTTTGAAACAAATGAACATATTGGATATTACCGGAAATGAATAGACAAACAGATTTCGAAGACAGAAATGAATGGTAGGAAGGTAAAGAGGGTAGTAGGACAGGAGGAAATATTTTATTTTATTAATAACAACGAATACTCCAAATTGAAGGTATATGTCACATCTTGGTATGCGACATTAATGGTAATATTGATTTTCAAAACTAGGACATTTTGGCAATTTGACAATTAAGACGTGAGTTTGGGAGATTGAAATTTATTTTGCTAAGACACCCGCAAAAAACTGTAATTTAAATGTGAACTTTATAAAATTCTAAGACTGGTAGTTATTGAAATAAAGTGGAACACACACACAAACAAATATTGCGTAGCATATTACTATATAAGTAAGAATGATCATTTATCATGACTCAAGATGTTATTTTTATTGCATTTCTCATATCGTACGGCCCTGCATTTTTTTAATTTCTAAAATTCGATCAAAAAGTTATCATTTTAATACTGATAGATTATCATTGAATCAATTAATAATGAAATATATCGTAAAAATCATAATGATTAGATAAAATAATAATTATGATTAGATAAATAATGATAAGTAAAAAGAAATTATGATTTATACATACAAAAATCTCCGTCATATTATAATGAAAATTATGTGCCCAATTTACGTTAAAAACAAAAACAATCTTAATTATTTTAACCTCGTTTGACAATACAAAATACTAAACCTCCAATTCGATTTAAAGATTATAAATCGTTTTGAAAGGGAAGTGGAATATTCATTGTAAACTTTTACTTGAGTTAAAATAAATTTAACTTTAGTAAATGTATAGGAGAATTATATTATCGAAGTAAATTGTATTCTTTTAAATACTGAACTTATATTTTAAATATTCTTTTATCTAAACAGTACAGAGCTAAAAATGAATTTAAAAAATAAAATAATTCACAAAGAATAATAAACATACGAAGGGAATACCAACAAAATTAAATCTGATTATATATAAAATAAAGTTATACTTTAAATGTATCCTAACATTTGTATGCATTTTAATAATTACATTTGATGAAGTGTGGTTAAATATTAACTGATTTCATTTTTTTGGGTGATAAATGCTTAAAATCAGAAAAGGTATCCACATGCAATGGATTTTCTAATCAAAAACAACATCAAAATTGACACCCTATTGTAGAGTTTATTGCTTGTAGAATTATCATTGGTAATTCCCTTAATGTGTTTATCACACTTTGTGAACCATTTTGTTTTTTAAATTCATTTCTAGCTCACTTATTTTGGTTTTTAAAGATGTTTGAATCAAGAAAATAGTTACTAATATAAACATAGAATAAAATATGTTAATTACGTGATATAAAATATTTGTTTAATAAAAATTATCGTTAAATCGTAAATTAATTACAATGCTTACGAACTGGAAATATATGTATAAAATATAAATCACTTCAACCTTGTTAACAGGGCGGATCTAAGATCTCAGCTAGGGGCGTTAAATAATTATTAGACGCCCATAAGAATATAATTTATTTCGTGTCCATTCAAATGATTGTAAAATCACATGATCGTAGTTTTTTGATTGTAAATCAAAAGATCGTATTTTATAATTGTAGTTAATATTAATTTTCATATATGATAATATTTGATCGTAGATTTACAGACCCACGTTAAAACTGAAATATTAGGATACCATATTATACTTACAAACTAAATTACAAAAAAATTAGAAATATTCTATGGTGTTCACACCAGAGAATATTTTTTTATCCAATTCAATTATAAATTCTAATATTAGTATATTTTTACGATCTTTTGATAGTGCGCCAATATATTTAAATTGAAACTTTAATACTAAGTTTATTAATATATTTCTATCTATAATAATTTATATTTTTTTTAGTTTTCATTTTAATTCAAATTTTAATTTTATTTGTTCTATAAGTATTATTTCTTTTATCTCTCTACTTGTGAGGTTGTTTTAGTATAAACAAGTTTATCAAATGATTATGAATACGGTGAATAAGATACTGAAAAAGTCTTGTGGGTACTTAGGAAAAAGACATTTCATTTTACAAATATCCTTAAATTCGGGATATTCTAGTGATAATATTTGTTTAGACTTGTTTAGACCATTCTCATTTATATCATAATTGTTGATATCAGATATCAAAAAGTTAGATAAAACCGCATCGATTAGTGTCATCGTAACATCATTTTTGCAAGATTCGTCAGATAAATTTGGTATTTTTAACAAATCTTCAAAATGCTTTTGCATTTATTACAATGTAAATTCTAATTATTTATGTAATATTTGTTATAAATACCAAATTGGAAATTGAGTTGGTAAATTTTAATGGTAATTTATTCCAGTAAATTGTAATCAATAAATTAAATTAAGTTGAAAAATGAGATAAAAATACTGTAAAAGTAATATAAACGTAACTAAAGCATGCATATGGCATGATGCGGTGCGTAGAAAATTTAATGGGCGTGTGTATATAATTTTAATTCTTCATACAAAAAAGTGACATTTCGGTTTTATCATTTTTGCACCTGTTGTTTTATAATAAAAAAACATCGCAATGTGTCAAAGGGTTAATTGATTAAACATTTTTTTTAATTTCATTTTACATATAGTGAATTCTCGAAGATTAACGTGAAAATATCAAATTAATGTAATTAAAAGTAATGTTTAGTGTAAAAAAAACTTTTTTTTTTTTAGACGTTAATATTTGGAGAATCAACTATATTCAAATATAGTTTACAATCTGGAAGTTCAGTTCGTTAAAATTAAATATTAATAAGTAACAAGTTACACCAACCTGTTTTTAAAGATGTTTAAAACCAGAAAATCGTTTCTGGTATAAACATGGAAATAAAATATTTTAATACATGCTATAAAATATTTATTTAATGAAAATTATAGTTAAATCGTAAATTAATTATAATGCTTACGAACTAGAAAAATATGTATAAAATATAAAACAGTTCAACCTTGTTAACAGATGTGGATCTAGGATTTTCAGCCAGGAGGGCAAAATAATTATTAAACGCCCATACGCATATAATTTATTTAAATTGAAATTTTTATACTAACTTTATTAAGTATAGTAAGTTTATTAATATTAATATTTCTATCTATAATAATAATTTATATTTTTTTTCATTTTTTGCAATGTTAATAAACAAATTAAAATATTATTGGGCACTTTTGTCATGCCAGTTGGGGACCGCCATGAGTCAAAGACTGCATTGTAATTAAATCATTATCAATTTTGATTGCATATATATTCTTCAAACTTGACATGAATGCCTACAAATGTTTATAATTATTCCATTCTTTTACATTGGGGTTTATTATTTCAGTTGTATTAATTGGATAACTTGCGTTAAAAAGTTCTGCTTTAGCAAAACAAATATTCTTCCAATACATCAATACATTTTTTATAATTCATGATGGTGTTTATGATGTATATATCGGTCTGAGTTTCGTTACAAAATACCGCTAAGTCATAACCTACCAACACAACATTGTAACCTATGGTTTAGCGTGATTTAATAAATTTTTAAGGGTCCTTTTATTAATTTTTATATATTAATAATAATATATAATAATTTATATATTAATTATAATTATATAAATATTAATTTTCAGCGTGATTTCAACTATTTTTAATGTGAGGAAGTTAACGTGATTTGGATAATTTTTCAGCAAATGTTAAATATACACCAATTAATTATTAATTAATGGCATTCGATTTATTAATCAACAAATATAATACGCTAATATCAACTAAAGTGCCTTAAAATCAAATAAATACAATAGAAGTCAATAAAAGTATTTAGACCAGTGGTTTTCAACCTTTTTGTGTTCGCGATCGTCTTATGAACATAAAAAATTTTCGCGACGCAAAAATTTTCCATATACTCCAAAGTTTGGAGTCCAAACATCATATCAATTTAAATAAATAAAATTATTAAAAAAGCATATTCAGTTTGATATATATTTAATACTTTATTCAGTATCATTATTCATATATATAATACATATATATATACATATATATCAAATTATCATATTGTTATATTATATAATTATTTTTATATATTATATTATTATTTTTATTCATAATTATTATATATTGTATATAATATATATATAATATAATAAAAAATTAGTAAATAACTAAATTTATTTTCTTTAATGTGAAATTTGAGGTTGCATTTTAGCCACAATGATTGAAATCCTGGGCAGTGTATGCGATAAGGCGAGCCTCATATCATCCTTAATATTCAATCTGTTTCTTGACTTTGTTTTTATATGAATAAGCGTAGAAAATCCTGCTTCACACAGATACGTTGACGGAAAAGGTAGTAGCAA
>LWCA01000648.1:0-21401 GCA_001642005.1 Intoshia linei | reverse complement strand
TATTTTATTTTTATTAATTTTAACATTTTTGTGATGATTAACCATTTCGCGGTTTAATTTGAGCTGTTTGCTATGAATGGTAAATACCTCCTTGAAAGTCTGATTTAATTTTTTGTAATGATTAATAATTTCGCGGTTTAATTTGAGCTTTTTGCTATGAAAGTTAATACCACATTAGAAGTCTGATTTATTTTTGTGATTGATTAACTGTCTAATGAAATTCAATGTTTTACACACTTTTTATTGATGAGAATATATTTGTGATTATATTCACAAAATAATAAGTATTTATAATGAATTTTAGAATGAAACCAAAGAAGTTTACGACCGTCACAAGAAAGCATTGGAAGATATTTATAATCCAATTGTTAGCAAATTATATGGTGGAGCTGGTGGTGGAATGCCCGGCGGTATGCCAGGAGGAATGCCCGGTGGTATGCCTGGAGGTTTTAATATGCCCGGTGGAATGGGAGGCGCTGCTGCCAATGGTGCTGGTATGTCTGATGCAGCTGGAGCTGGAGCTTCTGGACCAACGATTGAAGAAGTCGATTAAATTATTACATTTATATTTATTAAAATATTTTTGCGTCATTTCAATTTTAAAAATATGGTGCATTTTGATAGTTTATATACTGATGGTATCGGGAGAAATAATAGTGGTTTAATGAAATTATTCATGAAAAAATGCATTATTAATAAAACATTGCATTTTTGCGGTGTCACACTTCTTGCTATGTTTGCCAATCTCACTATTATTATGTAACCTAAAGATGCAAATCGGTTATTTTCACTTGTCATTTAATTTTCATCCAATTTTGGTTTGAATATCACAGACCAGGAATATAGTTTTGGACTCAAAGGATTTATTGACCTTTTTTGGGAACCACTGCTTTAAATTTAAATTTAAGAGACCTCTGGACTACTTCTGTTTTCTTCAACCTATTTTTTTTCCTAGTCGCACTTAATAAATAACATTGAAAAGCATAAAGAAAATAATAAAAACTTTATATTTGTTGAATGATTATTGAAACTTTTTATTATAGTATTATATTTTGGGAAGAAAAGCTGCAAATTTAAAAAAAAACTGAATTAATTAAATAGCTAAAAATACTGATATATTTATAGTTTAAATTTTGCATAAATATAATTTTAAAATATACTCGAGCATAATTTCTAATATAAATGATAATTTTAATAATGCTTAGTGAGCTTTCCTCACTAACGACATGTCTGACTCAATTAAAATTAAACTGAAAGAGAATTAATGAAAATTAAAAATTTTGTATTATAATTATGATTGTAGGTTTGCATTGCATCCTATTTAGAATATTGATTATAATAATTGGGTTAATTAATTGATTTTCGATACATTATTTGATAAATTATTAACTATTCTTGACGCACTCATCGTAGACCAAAATTCAACGTTTTTTTAAATTATTGAAATATACTAAATGATAATCTCATTTCTTAAAAGAGAAGTTTAATTCAAACAATTATGACCTGTAAAATAATAATAGCAACCATTTTAAATAAATTGGAGCATATATCACAACGAAAGTAACATTGATAAAAGTAGTTTCCTCGACTACTTTTTTGATACAAATGTTAATTTTACTATTTGTCGATAATTCCAATACATTATGAACTTTTTGCATTCTTAATTATCACTTTACTTCATGACTACCAGTACCACTGATAGTGATTTTAAATTGTACCGTTTTATTCATATTTTTGGTGTAAAATATTAATATTTTCAAATTAGAAATTGGATGAACCTTAGAGATGGGGATTCAGGTGCAATTTTATGGCAAAGCGATGCAGACATGTCCTGTAAAGAACATAAAGGTAATGCAAAATTATTTTTAATAAATTTAGTCATACTTTTTGAAATTTCATATTTTTTTTTACACAATTTACATTATTAAATTTTCTTAATAACAATTTAAGCATTAATGATTAATACATTTAGCATCAGTTCCAAAAGCTATATTGTCTTGTAAAACCGTTTCACGTGAAATTAATTTTACATCAAACCTTGAAATGAAAGATTTTCGATTGGAACAAAAAGTTCTTTTCAAGGGAAAAGTAATTGAAGGTATATATACATATTTATACCTTTATTAAACAAAAGTTTTTTTTGTACAGGAAACTATTAAAGTACAAGTGTTATTTTTAACGTATAAAAACCGCTAGGACCAATAAATATTTGATTATTTTTAGAAAGTTAACTTTAAAGAATGGCAGTAACGTATTAACAAGTATAAAAAGTTAATATTGTTTAACTTTATTATTCTTTATACATTATCAAATAAAATTAACTTTATTATTCATTCCATTCATTCTTTTAACTTAAAAATAATAAAACAATTTCCAGTAAGCCTTTAATATCTCTAATATATCATATATAATTTAGATTGTTAACTTAAATATAATAAATCTTCATCAACGTTACTATGGCATTAGTAAAAAAATTAGTTTTTTTGGTTAAATCTATTAATAGCCGGGACACCTAATATCACTATAAAAATTGGATATTTATACGATTTTATTGTTCTAAATAACTGTTGATTAATTTCATTTAACAGAATGGTATTTCAATTTTGGATTCGTCATACCGCAATCAACCAATAGCTGGCAATCAGTAATCGAAGCAGCGCCAACCCAAGACATGATTCCTGCAAAAATACTTAGGTTTGCATGATAAATATAATTACCTTACCGAATTTAAAAATTTAGTGGACATGTCGTGGTGCATACAAAATTTTACAACGGAGAAGATTTAATATCAGATTCAAAAGTACGATTATTTTACAAATGATTATATATGATAAAATAAAAACTACGCAATGTACATTTATTAGATAAAATATACAACTAACAATTAATCAAATTACCTTTATCAGTAAACAAATTAATCAAATCTGTGAGAACATTTTCAGTTGGTATAAATAGGTGGTGGACATAATGATTTTCAGAAATTGTAGTAATACTATTATCGCTTTCCGAAAGAGTTTTATTTGTTTCTGAAGAATTAAAATCATTAATCTCTTTATTTGTATCATCTATAAGAATTTTCGATACTTTTTGTAAATTCGTGTAAAGAGATATAAATTTAAATTTTAGGATTGGTACATGGTCAAGTTTACGAGTATATAAGGAACACTGTTTTATAAAGGTTTCAATTTGTTCGTAAATAATATTCATATCACATTTTGTGTCAATTTTACAAAGGTTAATCTTTAGTCGACGACAATTTTCATGCAGTAAATGAGTAGATATATATTTTCTAGAAAACACAAGCCCTTCCTGATCAATAAATGTTTCACATTCACTTTTTCCTGGTTTTACATTTAATTGTTTTTCAAATAAATTTTTTATTCTAGAAACTTTACCCTCATTTTCGTCAACTTTAAATATGGGAGAAATGGTGTTTTTGTAATCATTTTTAGCAGCTAAATGTAATTCTTTAATCATTGAATCGGCGCTACTTTCGGTGCTGCTTGTGCCAATTCCACTTTCGATTCGATCCCTATCACCATTTTTATTTTTCAGAGAAGGAGAAATTTCAATATCACGTAATTTCATACATATATTTTGTAATTGGCAGGTTTGAACATTTTGAATCAAATTTTCATTTTCAATTCCATTTTTTTTTGTTACAATTAAAGACACATTTGGAGGTTGGTTTTCAAAATTTACATTCGAATTATTTATTCGCAACGGTGTTGTTCTTGGAGATTTAGGGTGGTTATTAAATTCTTGTTTATCCTTGGAAATTTCCTTTTTTTCAATAACATGGCTACGAGACATATCTTTGTTAAAAAGATCTCGATTAGATCTACATCTTTGTGACATTAAATTATTTTGAAACGTAGACACAATCTCGGAAGATCGTAGTTTATCGCTCCTTCTAATGTTTTTATTAACTGGCGACGACGGAAATTTACTCCTGGGAATATACCCATTATTTACAAATTGAGTTTGAGGTTTTCGTTTGTTGTCAATGTATCTACGCGGAGAGCGTAATGGATTTTGATATTTTTGAAGATGGTATTTAGTATCTTTTGAGTTTGGGCATTTCTTATTTGGCCAGGATTTAGAATGCAATTTACATTCAAAAAAATTGTGAATTTCAACAAACGTTGGACGATCCTTTTCTTCCCATTCCCAGCATCTAGGATAATATGACTTTTATAAATAAATGTATTACTTCATCATAATACTGTACATTTCGCTTTTACAGTATTTCGGACATTCTAATCTATACCCTTTCTGAATCAAACCGTAAACTTCTGATAATTGAACCCTAGCATAAGGCGTAGAACCAAATGAAGTCAATTCCCATAACAAAATTCCAAATGCTGAAATAATATATAAAATATCGTTAAATAAAAAATATACCCCAAACATCGGATTTTGTTGAAAATCTATTGAATGCCAAACCTTCTGGTGCAGTCCATTTGATTGGAAATTTTGCTCCAAATTGTGCCGTATAGGTGTTTTTTTCTTCTTTGACTAATCGAGCTAATCCAAAATCCGCAACTTTTACTAAATTATTAACTCCAACCAGACAATTTCGTGCGGCAAGATCTCTAAAAATATCAATTACAATACTATCAGCAAAACAAGACCACTTAAAAAAATCTGAGATTAGTTAAAATATGACACGTTTTTTCAACAATAAATTTTTTTAAAATCCCATAAAGGCCTTGCATTTGTCAATTCGTACCAACAGTGTGGATCAAAGCTGAATTTAATCCGATTAAAATTTAGACAAAAATCAAAATTTTATTTTCATTAATTGAAATGTACATATATTGGAATAGTTATTTTGATCAAAAATTGAAAATAAATAGTGATATTTTTCCATTGAAAATATATTTTTGACTACTCCATGAATATACTTGACATCATGAAAAACTATACTAGGGATCAGTGAAAATCATTTTTTGAAATAGGGGCCCATTGGTCTTAATGTTTGGGATCACTAGAATATATTCTTTACTTATATAAAATGCAATGTATGTGTGTGTCTGTTACCGTATATTTAAAAAATTTAATTAATTAACAGTCGTAGAATTTAAAAAACCCAATTTCCATTTTGTTTAAAAATAAAACTAGCCCAAAATATAATACATTATATTTTTGACTAACTGAAAATTTTTTGCGATCGAATTTTGACCATACTCAAGGGTCCCGTAGTTTTTCTGCAATAATTGTATCTATTAAATATATAATTAAATAAGTATATTGATTTTTCCATAGTTAATTTAACAATAAATTTTCGAACCTATAATTGACACGTTCATATTTTTCAAAAAACAATTATTTTTATCTTCACTTTTTTTATACAATAAATTAATTTCAATCCATGATAATAGTTATTTCTAGTTTAAATTTTGGATTTGTATCAACTCGAATAAGTTGTATCAGAAGACCTTTTTTTTAATTGTAAACCGTTAATTACTTCAAATTTTTTGTTTTCATAAAATAGTTTCATAATATAATATGAATATTAAAGTGCTTATTTATCATGAAGTCGTCACTTTGTCAGATTGAAATTTTTTGTGTGTTCACTGGATATAACTGTATCAACTGGAAAATTTTTTAAATTCTGAGACTATTTTCATTTTATAAATAAAGGGCAATCTGGGTTTTTGGTCGTGAAAATGCATTTTTTGAGGTTGCCATTTATTACAATGTCTATTATCTTAAAAATTATCACAGAATTTATGTTTGATAAAATTTTAGTACAAGTTTCATTTTTTAATATGGTAATGGTTGGTTTTGACCATGAAGGTATGCGTTTCTAAAAGTGATATTAACGACAATTTTAATGATTTTTAATATCGTTCCATAATGTATGTATCATTAAATTTTTGAGATGATTTATTTTTAAACAAAAAAAGAATTTGTTTTTGACCATAAATAATTCAAATTCTGAAACTGACAAATAGATAAAAACACTATTAGAAAGTAGGTTATTTTAAATTCTACGACTGTTAATTTTTTAAATAAACACACACCCAGAGATATTCAATTTTATATAAGTAAAGGATAGGTTGAACCAATTCGTCGTGAAATAGTTTCAATTTTTCAATAAACTGATTAATTTCCATAAGAAATTAAAATTAAAAAAATTGATTGCAATAAAATTTTTCAATCCCCGGTCATTAAATGTAAACCATTAAAATGAAATTTTTTCATAATACCCTGAGGGGTATAGACTTTATTATACGGCATTTTTACCAGCCAATATTTTCTTTAAATACTAACCGATGGATAAATTTTCTTTCTTCAAGATAACTCATAGCTGAAGAAATTTGAGTGGCCATATATATAAGTATTATAGAATTCAATTCTTTTCTATTGGAATTCCTGAGATAGTTGAGTAAATTTCCTTTGGACATGAATTCAGTAATAATATAAAAAGGCGGTTCTTTGGTACACGCACCAAGTAACTGTACTAAATTTGGATGTTTAAGAGATTTCATGACAGAAGCTTCAGCGAGAAACTCATCGGCGGCCATAGTGTCTTCTTTAAGAGTTTTGATCGCTACAATGCTTTTATATTTTTTCCAGTACGCTTCATAGACTTCACCGTATTGGCCTTTGCCGAGTCGTTGTTTAATAAGAATTTCATTTCTATCTACTTCCCATTTATCTTGTTGTTCCGGGTCCACGCCAAATATAGTGGGCAAGACTTTTTTGGGTGACGGATGTGACAACGGTGCAGACAGTCCACTGGCATTGACGGAATGGTGTTTAACAAGTTTGGGTAGGGACGAAAATAAAAGATCTTTGGATATGTAAATCTAGAGATTTAAATAAATAAATAAATTGAAAAAAAATAATATAAAGTACCATTTGTTTAGTTTTATTAACACGATAGTGAAAGGTTTTTCCTTCATACCGTAAAGAAATGGACCAGTTTCCGGGCATGCTTTCACTCTCGCGAATAAGAAAACTGCCATTGATTCCACTGTTGAGTAAATACTCTGCAGCACTCCGTGAAATGGATCCGTGATACCAATCGTATTTTTCAAGACTATTGAAAGGAACAACGTAGCTAGACGGTACCCAACCAGATTCATTAGCACTATTGGTCACATGTGCCCAATCGCCACTGACATTGTACCCAAGTAACATTACGCTGGATCCTAAACTGAACTAAATTTAAAATTAAAAAAAGTTACCTTTCTGTAAATTAATCTGTTTGGGGTTCATTTTAGTGAAACTGAGAATTGCATAAAATTTTTTATCTGAGCCAACCTTTTTTAACTTGGTTTGATTTAATTTGCAACTAATTGTATCTAAATCTGAAAGGTTTGCTGAATTGTGTAAATTTTTGCAAGTATCGATGTTTGCATTTGAATCAATTTTTGTTAAATTATCGCTAAAATTGGAATTGTTAACTGCAAAGGAGGAAGAGACAGAATCCAATATCGATTCATTATTATCGGCACTTGAAATACAATGATTGTGAACACTGTTTACTTTAATAATATTGTTTGGGCATTCAGGAGTGCAATTTCTTATTGAGTGAATTTCATTGGTTTTCGATTTTTCTCGCTGAAATAGGTGCAATGCATTAGAGAAATTAGTTTGGTTGTTCATATTCGAGTCTGTGCGCAATGTGTTGGACTTTTCAGTCAATGTAGATATTGATTTTTTGTCTAGAGAATCTACATTTGTTGAATCTGTGCATTGCTTACAGCAATCAATTTCTTTGTTTTTGGATATGGTATCAATAAACTTTGCTGGATTGACAGCAACATTGTCGCTACGAAGTTTAGATTTAGTTTGGTAATTTTTCATTTCTTTAATCTTTACTGGTTCAGCGAAAAATCGATTTTTAAGGGGCGGTAATTTAAATAAATCTTGAGATTGATCAATACTGTTATTTGTGTTTTCTAGTGAGCCAATATCAATTTTATACAAATTTCCTTCATTTGAAACGAATATCGAATT
Source organism: Intoshia linei (assembly GCA_001642005.1). NCBI lineage: Eukaryota > Metazoa > Orthonectida > Rhopaluridae > Intoshia > Intoshia linei. The sequence continues at coordinate 13,427 of LWCA01000648.1, read as the reverse complement.
TACATCAGTGTTTTGTACCGATTCTAATCTATTTTTACGATTTTCAGTGCACTTTTTCAAAATACTCTCTGTTACTCTTTGTCTGTATAAATTATTAGTTTTGGTAAAACTACTGTCGTCCACTCTGTGCCGTTTACTATCAGACGACTCGTTCAACTTTTCCGATTGTCTCTTCTTGGGTGGATTCAAATGCGTATAATTATCCAGTTTAGTACTGGATGAACCCATTTGTTCCAGTTTTACAAGCAGTGTAATGTAGTTTTAGTAAGTAGATTATTAGTTAACATTTGCAAATTAATTTATTAATTATTTTTCAATTATTGACAAAAAAGCGCGAAATGAGATCTTTAAATGTAACATTGGACTTTATTGAGTTTTAGTTTTAGTTGATTTATAAACAATTGAAATCAACGTTTCTATGACCTTTAAATATTAAATTACGATGCTAAATACACAGAAATTAATTTTGTCAGTCAATGGCAATTTAATCTTTTGTTTTATAAGGTTACAATGGAATTTACCACATTAGTCAGTTTACAAATGGTTTAATAATTTAATAGTCTTCCTAGGATAAACATATTAGGTTTCATGTTTCAAGTGTATTAAAAATGTAAACTTATGTGTATTGCCATACATTGTTGTTTTTGATTGATGCCAGTCTCTGTTGTAAGTTTTTCTTTTCAAATTCTAGTAAATCTAAATTATCTTTAACAATAAATTAATTGTATTGTATTCTATTCTGTAATAATGAGTAAAAATAGCACAAGGTTTTTACAAAATTTTAAAAAAATTAATAACGCCAGAGAAAGATTAGATTTTGAAGAAGGGTTAATATTTATTTAAACCCAAAAATATTATAATTATTCAATAATAGTGAAAAACAGTAAATTGCGTAAACTGGGACTGATATTGTACGTATATCCTGGGGCGATGTTTATGTTTGAATGAATGCACTTAATCATGCCATATTTCTAATCTCTAAAAACATCTTTCAGTTGACTTATTGCTAATTAATTTTAACCCATTGGGACATTTACTAATACATTCCATTTTTAAAGAGTTTTATTAGAAATTTCCCTGCATAATGTCACGTTGAGTTAATAAGACTAAATCAAACAATATCAATGGGATCATTTGTACTACAATTGAGTTTAATAATCCAAAAATTAGAAAATATCAAAATTATGAAAATTTAATTAAATTATTATTTTTATAACTTTAAAACTGATACAGTCGATTCTCTCTATTTTAAAAATTCTACTATACTACTGACTAGATATCGAATAGGGATTATTTATATGTCACTATATTTTATGATACCATAATCTTGACATTAATATGTTATTTTAATTTAATTTAATTACATTAATGTAGATAAACAATTTTACTCTGTAATTAATCCTTACTTATATAAAGTAAAATGGTTCTAAAATGTATTTCTGTTTATTTGTTCAATTTTATTTAAGAACGTAAGGGGAGTCAAGTTTTACAAGTTCCATATTCTTATAATAGTTTTTCGAGGGACGTTTTATCGTAAATTTTAACTTCAAATTAAGTTCTTCAAGGATAAAATATAATATAATTTGTTCTTAAATTTAAATCCGTCCTAGAATTATAAAAAAATATACATTGTAATAAATTTTTTTAATTCATCAATATTATGATAATTTTTAAAATCTTATATCTTCACAGCCAAAACACCAAATTACTCTTTTTTCTAAAAATTAAGAAAGTCTTAGAATTTTATACAACATAAATTCTGGAATGGTTTTTAAATTCATAAGCAGGGGTGGTAACAGCAATGTTGTATTTTGCTGTCCATACAGCAAGTGCTGTACATTTTTCCAACAAAGCATTGCTGTGTTGCATGCAGCAAAAAGTACAGCAATATTTTACAATCAAAATCGTTTATTTTAGAATTTGATTTTGTTATAAATCTGTTTAATTTAAAGTGAATATATATCGTTCAAGTTTCAAAATGTTTGTTAAATTACTTTGAAAAAATAAATTGTGAATATGTAATCTATGCAAAATAAAACTAAAATATATGTATTCAGTTAAGCGGCTATAGAAAGATGTTTTTCACAACACAGAAATATTCACTCAAATGTTAGAAACAGCCCATTTGAATCAACATTGTATGATTCTTTATATATAAGATATATGGAAGAATATATATAATGTTAATATTTAATTTATTTTTGTCTGCCAAAGAAAAAAAACTTACAAAGTGATGACACATTTTGAAAAATAGAATTAATTTAATAAAAAATTACTTATACTAATGTTTGAGGGGTAAACCCAAAATTGTTTTAAATTGCGTATTATTCCTAGATTTTCATTTGATTAACGACATATTATTTACTAAAAAAAAATTTAAGTACATACAATTAAAACTTATTAATGAACCTATGATTTTTTTATAAATGAATAATTGTTAATTAGCAAATTTCACGTATATTTCATAGAAATTTTTTTCTAAATCTTATCGCTTCTTGTATAGACAATAAACGGTTGACAAGGTTTTAGTGATATTTTCATTTTACATCTGCTAAAATTCAATGTAATATATGAAATTTTATGCTGGAAAAACAGCCTTGCTATACCGGTACAGCAGCCGCTGTTGCTGTTACCAGCCAACGTCGCTGACATCAGAAATTCAATACAGCCCTGTTCATAAGCATTGTCATAAATAGTAACCTGAAAAAAGGTAATTTTCACGGTCAAAAACCCAGATTACATTTTTTTTTTAAAATAAAAACAGTCCTAGAATTTAAAAAATTTACAGATGGTACAGTTGTATCCTGTTAACCCACACAAAAAATTTCAATCTGAATAAGCGACTCCTTCATGGTCAAAAAAGCACTTTAATATTCATTTTTTTTTATTTCGAAACAATTTTATTAAAACAAAAAATTTGAAATAATTAACGGTCGTACAATTAAAAAAAAAAAAAGAGTTTTCTGATACAGATTATTCCAGTTGATTTATACATATAAATACAAAATTTTAACCTATAAAATCTACATATTCCGGGTAAAAAAATTTTTTTAATATATTATCAAGTATTATTAATATTCAGTAATGAAATTGAACAATATCAAAGGAAAATTGGATTTTTGAATGATAAATATTGAAAAAATTTAAAATAAAAGAAAAATTTTCATAATGACTGAAATGCCAAAATGACTGATTCAGAAAAATTTTTACTGTGATTCACTAAGATTTACTGTAATTCATTGTAATTCACTGAATTAATTAATTTAGTAAGACCCCCAATGTTTTGCAATGTTATAGAATTCATCTGAAATATGTTTCTAAAGTGCTGATTCCGTTAATTATTGATATAAAATTGATTTAAAAAAATACAAATAATTGGGATAAATATAAATACATTGAAAAACGTTTAAATTTAACCACAATGTATAACTGTTCGAACTAATAACTAGATTTTAATAAAATCAAACATTACTTTTTACTACAATACTGTACTGTCAATATAAGACAGAAATAAATGATGGTTATCAATACATAATTGTCAAAATGTACAAAAAAGATTGCAAGATTAAACATAATTACAAAATGCGTGATACAATGTAGTATTCAAATTTAATTTTTTGACTTAAAAAAATGATTTAATTTTTTAATTTAAAAAAATTTTCCACAAGATGTAAAAGTATCACTCTACAAATTTAAATACCTGTTGCATCTTGTTCGTTTTTAGTTTGTTGAAATTTGATGCATTGTTTATAAAAATTCAAAAATATGCTACATTTGTATGTTCTTTGTCCATAAATGTATTCATGCATAAATTTACCGTTGATGCCTAATAAATTATATTAGTTAAGAGAATATTGATTACAAAAATTAAAACATAATTGTTTTGGATGCAATATTTTTCACTCCATTTTTAATTATTTATGTGACATTGATATTATTTTATTGCAAAACTAATGTATGTATAATTAAAGATAAGACTAAAGTCAGCTGTTACAAGATAGTACATGTACTATGTTAATTTGTAAAAGTTCGACAAAGTTGGGAATGATATGATTTTAGCGAAATAAAAGACGAGAAATGAATTCCAAAAATAAAATGTAAAATAACAAATTCCAATCAACCCGAAAAATACAATTTTGAGATTTTTTGTATCGATTTTCGAATACCATTACTAGTACATTTAAATTCATAGAAGCAAATTCAAATTTTTGTACATTTTGTAGATAATTACATTTTTCTATTGATTTGATCAAATGATATTTAGAAATACCAAGATCCTATACCCTTAAGACAATGTTTCTCAAAACGGTGCGCTCTAGGACATTTTATGTGTGGCAAGCGAAAAATTGAAAACGAGCTCTACAATTTAATCAGTTTTTCATATCAAAACAACTTTTTTTCTTAATTTGTAGCTTTTCCTTGCAAAATGTTAAACTATAGTAAAGATTTTCAGTATGCACCAAACAAATATATAACTTTTACTATTTTGTTATATACTAGTGTGCCAAATGTTTTTAATTGCTTCCAAGTCCACCCAATAGAAAAAAGATGGAAAAACACTGCCAAGGGAATCCAAGTATTGTCATTAATATTTTTTTATATAAATTCTTAAATGGGTCCAATTATATAATTGTGGAGTGAGCTGGCTGAGAAACACTACCATGTCTAATTGTAAATTACGAAGATGGTTCTAAATTTCATTATTCTAAAAAATTTAAATGCTACATTTCTTATTAGGTTTACTTTAATTAATATTACTTTTACATTCAGAATATTCAGCATCATAGTATCGACAGGGTTTGATCAAACATAAATTATTATTTTCGTCCATAACAGTTAACAAAATAAAGTTATATATAAACTAATCCTCACTTACAATAATATACAAACGATGTTTGTTTAGTATCTTAAATTAGCCCCAAATGTAAGTTTGTTTGTCTACAGCGCCAAACCTAATGTACCCGATACCTCTTTGGATAAAAATATTTTTTTTTTGTAAAATGGAAAATGTAAAAAATATTAAAATTGTTTCGGCGCATGGAACCAGCAATTTAGACCCTCTAAAACTGAGAAATGACGATATACATATAAGATTGTAGGTTTATATATACAAAATATCAAGATAATTCATTTACTCTTTTCTTTATAAATAATATCCTTAAATTGGTTAATAATTTTGTTTTCTCGTTGAAGTATAGTTTTCTTGGTAAAGTTGACAAGTTCTTTTCGTTCATTGACACTGTAAATTTCATTTTCCTTCCTAAGTCTCACGGCCTCAACTCGTCGGTTTCTATTAAAAATAAACATAGACAAAGCAATTCAAACCTCGAACCACTCATAACATATCCGGTAGTTTCATATGATTCAATTTCTGAAGCAGTAAGACCGATTTCACCACGGCGAGGTATTCTTTTTCCATCAACAACATAACTCGCCATAGCGTCACCTTCTCCCGGTAATAGCATCTTGTCATATCAAAATATTTATAAAATATGAAACTAATACACCAACTTCATTTTTTTATTGCTAGTTTCCTCGATATATGCTTTTGGTCCAAAAATTTCAGAGTCGGAAGATTCTTTATCCTATTAAAACATTACTAATATATTTTGTATTTAAAAATTGAAAAACAAACCTCTAAAATTTCAACAGATTCATGTTCTGGAATGTCTTGATTGGTTACATTTTTATCCTTTTTCTTTTTATGTCTCTTCTTTTTTACACTACATTTATCATAATTACCATAAATAATAAAATAGAATCACATTTTTTCGTCTTCCGAATTCGACCTAAAATTTTAATTTTTAAATTAAAGTTTTAAAACTCGTTTAAAGGGTAGTCTGCCTTTATCCAAATCGTTTCAACTCCATTTTGTGATATTTCAAGTCGTTTTTCAGCATTTCTGTAAAACATTGTTTTTAACAAAAATTAAATTTTCACATTATCGAAATAAAACCTTTCGTTAATGTGCATCGTATTTAAATATTAAACTGTAAAATTTAATCTACAACTGAAATTGATTCAAATTGATTCTGTAATAAATTTATTTATATAAAATATTATTTGTAACAATAAACTTAAATTTGGCAAAAAATAAAACTCAATTTATACTAATATATTATCGTGAAAATGGTATGCTTTTTTATTTTATTTAGAATAAAATATGTCTAATTCATAATTATGGATTTTTATAGGGTAGAGGTTGCAAGAAACATTTAAAACGACTAAACGTTCCAAAAAAATGGATGTTAGACAAAAGATCAGGAAAATTTGTAAAATTTTAATATGAATTTTTTAAAATTTAATTAGGCTCCTAAACCTAGTCCTGGACCTCATAAAAAGAGAGAATGCTTACCATTAGCAATTTTAATTCGAAACAGATTGAAGTATGCTCAAACGTATAATGAAGTCATTTCTATTGTCAAGAGAAGGTTAATTAAAATTGATGGAAAAATTAGAACTGATAAAACTTTTCCCGTTGGAGTTATGGGTATATTATTAATGTTAAAAATTTAATTTGAAAATTTGTACATTTCGAAGACGTTGAATATGTTCAATGTTCAAAATTGTCCTATACTAATTGTTTTATTAATTTTTTAATTAATTTAACTACACTTTATTTTTTATGTATTAATTTGTACATTTCGAAGATGTTGGATCTGTTCAATGTTCAAAATTGTCCTATACTAATTGTTCTATTAATTTTTTAATTACTTTATCTACACTTTATTTTTTTAAGATTTTTTCTTGTTTTGTACATTTCAAAGACGTTAGTTTATTTAATATTCAAACTAGCCATATACTAATTTTTATATTGATTTTTTAATTAATTTAACTACACTTTTTTAAATTGGACTAATTTTTACATTTAGACGTTTTAACAATCGACAAATGTAATGAAAATTTTCGATTAATATATGACGTAAAAGGTCGATTCACTTTGCATCGTATTTCTAATGATGAAGCCAAGGTAAATTTAATTTTACTTTTTATTAATTTTTTAGTATAAACTTTGCCGTGTTAAGAAAGTTGGAGTTGGTCATAAAGGTGTGCCGTATTGTATCACTCACGACGGTAGAACCATTCCTTACGTTGATCCTGGTGTTAAAACACACGATTCAATTAGGTTTGAATTGGAGACTAGTAGACCTTTGGATTTTCTTAAATTTGAAAACGGTCAAATGGCACTCATTACTGGTGGACACAATATAGGTCGTGTTGGTGTTGTTGTTAACAGAGAAAAACACCCTGGATCATTTGATATTGTACACTTGAAAGATACTAGCGGTGTTACATTTGCTACGAGGTAAACGATTTTTATGTATATATTTTACATTATTTTATTTAAATAGACTATCGAATGTTTTCATTATTGGTACAGACGGTAACTCATGGGTTAGCTTGCCAAGAGGAAAAGGTGTTAAAATTTCCATCGCAGAAGAACGAGCCAAGAGAATTTCTCGTAAACCTTTGTACATTTAAATAAACGTAATATATCGATTATTTAAATACGAAACCGTTATTTTAAACGTATATGTATTGATTTATGAACTATATCCAACGGATATTATCAGTTTATCACCAATGAAATTTATTAGAAATTAATGCATGAGTCATATAACACTAATTAACACTTGCACCGTTGACAAAGTGATATTTTTCTTGTTTTATTCAATTAGGATTTAACTAATTGTGAATTAACAAACATTATTTGCATCAAATTAATCTGCGATACTAATTTTTATACTCAACCGAATCAATTATTTTTTAGAATTAAATTATTCTTATATCAGATTCTCCACTTATCTTCCATTGATTAAAAATTTCACGTATCACCTACAATTAATTTTATGATAAAGTTAAGAAATTTTGGCACTAATATCGTAGATTTAAATTTTATATTAAATGATAATTGAAAAAAAAATTAGCTATGATTTTTTTTAAATTCTGCAAGTAGATATAATTTCAAGGGGGTGTCTGCCTGTCCACTATAAGCTGATTTTTGTCCCTTATAACCGGTGTAGCGTATAAGCGGATGCCACTGTATATATTTTAACTGGAAAAAGTTGTATTAAATGTCTATTTTAAATTCTGGAACTATTAGTTTTTTATAATTTTTTAAAATAAGTATCTTGATGGTTTTCACCATGAAGCTGTGTGTTTTTGAAATTTATGATATTAAAAATTTATTTGACCGCAAAAAAATTCTGTATAAATATCATTTTTATATTCATTCATATTTTATATATTTACTAGCTTGGCTTTTTTGTACTTCGTACAATCAACACATAGCTCTACCGAGGGCGGACTTTTCTAATTCTACCAAAAATAAAATATTACATAAAAATGCTACTATTCACTAAATTTTTGAAATTTGATTATTGAAAAATCATATTAGAAATTAGTGTTTTTAAAAATTTACACATCTTAGTTTCGTTAATAAGACGTAACAAACAAAATTAAAAAAGTGTAATCCTTTTTCAAATACGTATAAAAAAGATCCCTCAAATCCTCTTTAAAATCTTAATACCAAAAAATTACGATAAAAAAACACAACAAAAAATTTTATATAAATTGAGATATTCAGAATTATAATGTAATGTTTTTTTTATAAAATCAGGTATAAATATGAAAACGGTATAACAATTTATTATTATATAAATACAATTTAAACAATTAAATAATAGTTGATGTAACATTTCAAATTTTGAATTTTTTAACATAAACATGAAAACACAAGAATACAATTTTCAAAATAAACATTGAAGTAACAATGATTAAAAGAATAATGACCATAATTTTGTGATAATTCAATTCAACATGGTATTCAACGATTAATAAATAGAATAGAGTAATAATGTAAACAAAGTAAGGTGTATAAATGTATCGCAACTCATTAAGATATATAAACGTATCAACAATCCACCACCCTACAGCATTAATGCAAAATATTATTGTAGCTGAAATATCTGAAGAGTTGATTATTTCTTCTTCTTCATACGGTCCATTTGACATGGTATTTGAAAAAATATACAAAGCTGCAACCGAACCAACAGTAGCATAAAAAGCCAATCCGTTTTGCAAAAATAATCGAAACATCCAAATTTCGATATTTAATTGCGTCATTACACATTTCAAGTGATTTACACTTACAATCAACGTAGCGTAAAGTGTGGCGTCCATAATGTTGACAAATATTAATGCTACAATGATATTATTTTGTTGCCAAATGAGCAACCAAGAAATATTGCTAGCTAAAGAGAATGCAAAAATGATGTACAAAAATGTAGGTATCGCTAGGGCATGTTCCGTCTTATTGTCTTTATTCGACTCAAATTTTAAGTTTCGCAATAATTTGATTGATTTTGATGTGCTTTTATTTAATGGACATTCATTACCGAAATCTATTGTATTTTCAAAAGATTTTGATTTTTTACTATCCATTTTTTTTATTAGGGAAATATTACTGTATTGCAAATTTCCCATGCTTAAACACATGTAATTATTTAGTTTTTTACAATTTTTATTAAATGTAGTTAGATTATGTAGGTATTTCATATTTTGGTAAATTTTACTGTATATATAAGTCGATGGTTTATCATCGTTTATTTTTTCTAAAAAATAATTATTTTCCACCTGTCTTTGTGTATTCCAAATTTTTTTTTTATTTTCTTGTTGTAAATAGGAATTTAGACGTAATTTATATTGAAAGTATTTTACCAAACTAAAGACATTGTCTTTATAAGGATAGATTGTTTTATCAGAATTATAACGTATCGTACAATTTCTGACGAAATCGTATAAACCATAAAGCAACCACGATCCTTGCCATATATAAGACACAGCAAATAGATAATACTTTAGAAAATCATTAAAATGAGTATTTGATGGTGGTCTTCCAGATAACGAAAATTGAAATAGTCGGTTCGAATCAATATGTAATACTAAATTATAATATATACAAATATTCTGATTTATGATAGATACAACACACTTAAAGCATGCAATTTTTATAAAACGGGGTCCATATGGACCCCCATTGGTCCACACAAGTTTTTGAAAGTCTGAAAAATTGTAATGAATTTCAAACGCCTTCCAAAAGATATGTCATTTTTTAATTTTTGTGCTCATTTCATTTATAAAAAAATAAAATTAAGTGTTTGACACTGAATAACTCAATTTTGGAAAATGAAATTTAATATTTACCATAACATTAAAATAGTTTATATTATAATAATGTTTAGCCTATTCTATTAAAAAAATTTATAAATTAATTTATTATTAAAGAAAAAATTAAATTAAAAGTTTATAACCTTCCAATATGTATATTATACAATGTATATTATACGTTGTATATGAGAGAAAATGAGTAACACTTTTAAGCAAATTTTTCAATGGAATGAACAAAACTTGTAGATTTCAATGATGCGCAGGTAATGCTGTCAATCAATTAAAATTTATTATAAATTTTGTATCAATTAATTTTGAGAAAATCGGATTTTATCAATCATTTAGAGAAAAATTCTTTCAAATAAGCATAATTATGCTTAATTTTATTATCATTTCTTATATAAAATGCTTTGCTTGTCTGTGTGTTATCGTTTATTTCAATAACTACGAATCTTAAAATTTTATAAAGTCCACATTTCTATAACAGTTTTTTTCGGAAGTTAAAGTAATATAAATTTCAACCTTCGAAATTTACATCTTACCTGTCAAACCCCCCATTTCCCCTCTTTTTTAAAATCAAACGAATTCGAGAATATAAAAAAATATACACTGTGATACAAATTTTAAAATCATAAACATTATCATAAATTTAAATTTAAAAAAAATTATATCTTCAGGGCCAAAACCACAAATTACCCTTTTTTTTTAATGAAAACAGCCCTAGAATTTAAAAAAATTTACCGGTGGTACAGTTGTATTCTGTTAACACACACAAAAAATTTCAATCTGATAAGTGACGATTTCACGGTCAAAAAAGCATTTTAGTATTCATATATTTTTTTTCGGAAATATTTTATTAAAACAAAAAATATAAAATAATTAATTTACGTACAATGTACAGTTTACTTGCTTATATATAGTAAATAAGAATATTATAGAACAGATCAATAATTACAATTACAAAAAAATGAGTTACTGATACTTATATGTCTGGGACATATATGACCAAACACGGTATATAAAATATATACTTCATATTTATGAATAATTAATTTGTTTTTTTATGCATGAAAAATTGTTTTTTGGATACATTCATTGACTCATAGTTTATTTACCGAACAATACACGGTTTGTATCAAATATTATTTATTAAAATGTACTGCACTGTATTTATATGCCCGAATATGGTAATTATTTTAATTTAACTATAGCTTTGTGCACATTTTACCATTTAAAACATTTTAAAAGTAGAATGGACCATTGACAATGGTACAAACATATATGCAAACCGAGAAATATTACTTAAAACAAGAATTGTATTAATTCAAACATATTATATTCAAATCTTGATTGATATGTTCAAAAATATTGTAGTTTTTATTATGGAAATATATTATTATACGTAAGAATAAAATTATTAATTATATATGATTACTGTCATTATATTTTCCAAAGGCAAACATGATGGTATTTATATATGTAGCAATAGTAAAAAGAATTGAAATGAAGTGAAAAAACTTTTTTTTATTCTCCATTAATCCAGTAAATTAATATTGAGAGATGTATCGGCTATATACTATAATACAAAAATAAATATAATTCCAATTCCAGCAAAGTCTAGTATTATTTTAATAAAATAATTCAATAATATTTTACGTTTAATCCAAATGCATTATAATTATTAGGTACACCATATTGATTAATTATAATAAATGTCAAAATATTGAATAATTTTTTGAATGGTACAAGACAAAGTATAGAGTCGTATCCACTAAATATATGATTGAATTAAACTGTTGTGTTCAAAGTACAGGTTCAAAACACTATAAATATAACTTAAAGACATGCAATAGTTTTACGTTATTAAAAGTATTCAATAGTATGCTTTTTAATCGACATATTTGTTTCAAATTGATTTTGCTATTCTTAAATTTTAAATTTGACTCTTCAATGTAAAGCTTTCATATAAGTCATTATGAATTATAAAATTTAAAAGTTTAATATGATTTAACTATATTTGATGTATTAAAATTGTAAAAATTGTAATTGTAAAATTGTAAAATTATAATTTTATTATAATGTAGTGTAAATCAAAAAGTTGTATTCATGATAAATGTATTTTCAATATTTTTAATAACACACTGAATATGTATAATCAATATTTTTAATTAATTTCTTCTTTTTTTGACAACTACTAAATCGTTTCATATGTAAATATTTATTTTATGAGCACAAAAGATTTAGAAATTTTGATTTAATAGATTACAAAATTGATAACTTTTTTATGTTCAATTATATATTATATTTATTATTACAGGTTAGATTTATTACCATCATTTTTGTTATACTAATTGATTGGCGACATTGTAGTGGCAAGTCCCTTTTTGAAAGGTTGGAAGGAAAATATTTTTTGTACGCATGTGTCACTTGATAACAGTAATATGTAATAACTTTTTCGTGAGTAATACCTTTGTCGCATAAGATCCATGAAACAAATGTTTTAATATTGCATAATTTAATGAAATGTTGATAGAAATAAAAAAAAAAATTTATTTAAATTATAATTATTTTATAGTGTAAACTTTAGATTTACATTTCTGATACAAAATTTTTAATTAAATATAAAATTTAAGATAGCTTCCTAATAAATGTTTTGATTTAAATTTTAGAATAAACCCGTAGAACAACTTTAATTTACGAATCATTTTTACAGATATGTAATTTTGCGTAAGTAAGGATTCATATAAAGTTTTTGGCAATTATCTCAAATATTCAATTAAACATACTTTAACATACATTAAACATTAAACATACATAAACATATTAATTAAGCATACAAAAAATTATATTTTGAATATAGTTTCTCGTGGCTATAAGCTAGATCTAAATCGAATTGTAGTTTATTAATATTACAGTTATATTGATACAGTTCCCTTCTCAAAAAAATGCATACTCATTAAAACGTTTGGGTATCTTGATGGAATGGCGTTTGTAAATTTCTTGTGTTTTTGAGAGTTTTGGTAAGTTTTCTGTATAGTTTAGATGGTGATAGCTTGGTTTTTTTGCAACGTTTTTGTCGTAATTTCGTTTTATTCTGCAGAGGTACTTTTCCTGTTGTATTTTCATTGTTTGAATATGTTGTAATTTGAGGCTTGACTTGGGAAATAAGAAGGCATAGATATTCTGTAACCATAAAGTATTTCGGCTGGAGAGATGCCATTTTTTTTGAAATGTTATTTCGATATGTCATTAGGAAG
>LWCA01000405.1:0-28665 GCA_001642005.1 Intoshia linei | reverse complement strand
ATATATATAGAATTGATAGCGGATAATTACATGATCACATTTAAATTAAAAAGATTCGAATATTAAATAAATTAAAGGTGTACAAAAATTTAACTGACGACAGGCAGTTTAACACGATGAACATCTGATATGAGCTATAGTGAACATTTTAACAATACATACTAGTGTCTAAATCCAGATTTACGGAAAAAATTTAGTTCGATATTTTTAGCTATTGATATTTAAAAAAAATATATTAATAAATTTATTTTTTTTTCTGTAATAATAATTGGTTGATTTGGACATTTCTCAGTATACATTGAAACAACTGTTTCTTGAGATGATAATGGCTGGGATGATGAAACTAAATTATATACTTCCATTGGAATTGGTAAAGTTTTAGTGGCCGAATAAGAGTAAAGGCTTAATTTATTTGTTTGTTTTCTTCTTTCCAGTATACAGAAATAGCAGTCATTCGCACTTTCTGAATGTTTCCATATTCTATGTGTCACAAATCTCTTTTTAAATCTCATTATTGACGAATTTCACGTTTGATATAGATTTGAGGGATTTCAAAGTTGATTCTCGTATATTAAACTGTATATTTGCATTATCAAATTTTTACATTTATCAGTTATAGAGTAACATTTTTTAGTGTTTGGCAAATATATACCACATCAAAAGCAATAATATGTTTCGTTTATTTCATAGACATGCATTTTAAATTAATAAATAAATATTCAAACTTAAAAAACTTCATCTTTTTTAAAGTAAACATTATTTTGAATGATATAATTAGTCAATTTTAGAATTGAAGTGAAATTTTGTTATTTTTTTTAACATTAAAAGTGTTAATAAATGGGTTATATGAACTAAAACTTATAAATGTATTATATCATTCAAATCAGCGTTAGATTATCCACAAGATGATATTATTTTTATGCAGATGTATTTTTCAGTGTTGTCTAGTGTTATATAAAGTAAAATGGTTAAAAATGTATGTCTGTTTGTTCCAGCTAAATTAATAAAGTAAGAGTGTTAAAATTCCATGTTTAACCGCAAATTTCTTTTTCAGAAATTGAGTCCTTCAAAGTTAAAAACCCCAATTGTCCTTTTTTTAAATTCAAATCCGTCCTAGAATTATAAAAAATACACATTCGAATAAAAAGTTTTAACTTCAACAATATTATAATAATTTTCAATTTCAAAATCTTATATCTTAACGGCCAAAACTCAAAATTACCCTTTTTTGTAAAAATTAAGAAAGTCCTAGAATTGTATACAATATAAATTCTTGGATGGTTTTTAAATTCATATGCATTATCATAAATGGGCACCTCAAAATATATAATTTTAACTGTAAAAGCCCAGATTATCTTTTTTTAAAATAAAAACAGCCCTAGAATTTTAAAAATATTACAGATTATAGTTATATCCAGTTAACACACACACAAAATTTCAATCTGATAAAGTGACGCCATCTATGTACGCTAAAAAATTTCCGACCCCGGCAGAGCTAGGTGCTGTTTGTACGTACTACATAACAGTCAACCTAGTATAATAATAAATTAATTTAGTTTAATTAATCTACTCTAGACGTATAATACAATGTAATTACAATGTAGAATAACTGATCTCAAACATTTTTATTTCAATTTAGGTTTTTTATTGTCAAATCGTTAGGTCGCGGTATAAATATTTAAGTAACCTTGATCTTAATGTCGTGTTTTACTTTTAGGATAAAATTTATTGTTTCAACCTACTCAAATATCTAAAATAGTACTAATCAACATGCATTTAATTTGTAACAAAAATATCGTAATCCGAATAATTTATAAAAATACCGGAATCCAATTTGCATTAATGTAATCCGATCCAGGATTGGAATCAATAGTTTTAAGCACAACGCGTGTGGAATTATAAGGCAAAATGTTGGTAAATCTGTTTTTGTGTCTGTTTTCTGGTAATTGTGAAACTGAAATAGCCATTTCACATCCAATGAGATCCAAATCCTAAAATAAAATAGACATTTTTTTCCAACATACCTCAAACTCTTCGCTAAATAAAAAATCGGAATCTGCTGACATTAGTTTAGTATGAATATTAAATTTTTTAAGATCTATGGGCATTCTAAATAGAATAAATTATAAAATTTACAATACATAAACCTTTTTTTCTTGTAACTGAGGGATATTTTTCTACTTGAGCTCTTTGGGCTTAATTTATGGGTAACTCCGCTTTTAGATGGCATATTAAACCAGTTATATCGCTTTCTCGTGTAAATCCAAAAAAAGAGGAAAATAACCAACAATAACACGATTGCTATAACAGCCATAGATACATATACAATGGTTAATTTCCTATCTTTGGGAAATACGGGTTCTAGGTAAATTACAATGATAAAAAGTATAAATATAAAATGCATATATCAACTCCACAATGTAAACATAACGTGTTTACATAAAATTAAAAAGAAAACTTTGTGTTGGAGACAGATTTCATTTCATTCTTTACCTTTAGTTTTAATAGGCCCAATTTTAAATTCATCAAAAGAATATTCATTAACAGCTTGCACCGTGATATAGTATGATTTGTTTGCAATTAATGGACCTAAAAATGTAAAATTTAGCTAAATAATCGATTTTTAACTCTTACGAGACTATGCTGATTTTCAAAATTGAAAGCAAAAAATACCAAAATTTAAAGCTCAAAATTCAGAAATTTCAAATGTCATTGATTTGTAAAGTGAACAACTTAAATTTGGCTTAGAATTAGCAATAAAATTCACATTTATTAGAAATAAAATATATTTAATTTATTAGAATATAATTTATTTTATTGTTAACATAAAATAAACATTAATAATAAAATTAATTTTTAGGCTCATTACATGTATAAGCAGTAATTTGTTTATAATTTATATTGGTACCGCCTTATTTTGGTTTGTATACAAACCAATATAAATTTATGATTGTAGTTTTTTGCATCTATACAAACCAATATAAATTTATGATTGTAGTTTTTTGCATCTATAAAAACCAATATAAATTTATAATTGTAGTTTTTTGCATCTATACAAACCAATATAAATTTATGATTGTAGTTTTTGGCATCTATACAAACCAATATAAATTTATGAATTTGTTTTCGGCATCTATACATGAAATTGTCTCGTAAGGGTTAATTAAACTAAAAATATAATACAACTAAAGCTGTCCCAGCTGATTATTTAAAACTCAAACCAACTGTCTTAACGCGATATAACTTTATAATTAGTGAAAAACATTTATAGCCTTGTACTACATATATGTAGTGTTATCAAAACCAGATAATGGATTTTTATAACCGACAACGGGGATTGAAAAACCGATTTAAAAAAATCTCTAAGCCCATTTTCAGGAGGTAAAGGGCAATAAGCCGCGATAATCAAAATTTTGATAACCCAGTTAGACTTGAAGCGGTACTGATTGTATATTTTGCTTGTAACTGACCAACTATATTTTTAATCCCAGAACTATTAAATTAAAATGGATTTATAAAAGTCAGAGTGGTCCAATAACATAAACGAGAGCCAAAAAATAAATTTTAAAATTTCACTGGCCGCAACATTAAAAAAAATCGTCATTCCTTCCCTCTTCGTTTTTTTCTCTTACTCCAATTTAAAAATCATTTTTCTCCCTTGCACTGCTTATCTACATATCACAAATATTTATTAAAATTTTTTATTGTTTACCTGTTTTACAAAATATATTACTAAACAATTTCGCAGGCCACACTTTGGTCATCCTGAAATAAATTATATATTAAAAATTACCGTTACACAATAGTGACGCATTATTTTTATGCTTACATGTCATATCCGAGCCCAAGGTAAAAATAATATATTGAATAAAACCAGTATTTTGAATTTCAGTTGGCGAGTTAATATTTGTTTCATTTACCAGATGAGATATTCCCTGTTTCCCAATACGTTCTCGAACCAAACAGCATTTTTTGTCGTCACAGTAAATCAACTTGTTATAGTCTGTATTAATAAGTTCATCAAATTTATTTTGATGGCATATTGCAGAAATAAAAGTCCCCTTTTTAGAAACATCAAAAGTAAACCACTTTACTTCACTATAGAACCTTTGATTAAAACTTTCAGTAGAAACGTAAATTTCATAGAATTTTGTATGTTTTGCAACAGGAAACCGGATAGTAAGAGAAGTAGGACTAATAAATTGATCAGGTATTTTTTGAAAAAAAATGCTACTTCTTTGTAAAAACCTTGGAGCCTTATCAGAATCAACCAGTATTGTATAAGGTACTCCACACGCTACAGTACACGCAGAAATGGTAAAATTTATAGAAGATCCCAATTTTTTAATATTGTACTGGTACATGTGCATTTGAGACCAAGTGTCTCTTTGAATTTCTAATTTGTCCGTGTATAGTTTTTTACCGTTACTGTGTTCTGTGATGATTATGATGAAATTTTTGATAATTCCGTTCATACTCCACGGAAGAGACCAACGCAGAACAATTGTATTGTAATTTAATATACTGGCGAAAAAATTTCGAATAGCGGAAGGTGCTGCTTGATTTGTTCGAACTTCGAATTTGTGTTGTTTGCTGGTAATACCATTAAAAACGGATTTAGTATGCACCGTATAAAAAGAATAAGGTAAAAGTTGAGAAAAAGTTACTTTATATTTTTTATAAATATTGACATTATCTAAGAATTTGGATAGAGTTAAATTTTTTTCATAATTTTCAATTGGCCATTCATTTTTTTCTAAATACAAATTTTTTGGAGAATTTTTGGCAGATATGCGTCTTTCCAGTCGCAAATCTTTTGGACCTTCCATGGAGATTAAAAAATGATCAACGTTACCGCGTTGTGTCCAAATGGACAATGTAATAGAATTAGACAATGTACTAAACTCTAAAAATGGAGATTCAGGTTGCGTAGAAAAAAAAAAATTCTGTGGTTCAGAGAATTTGTTTTTAAATTTAATTCTGCTTGAGACGTGGTAAATTTCTCCAGGGCTCAAATTTTTTAATTTGAAATTGACAATAGAAAAATTAAAACTATAAACAGTTTCGTTGACATTTTTTATACGAATTTCATATCCATTTGATTTGGAATGATTTGCAGTAAGTTTTAGTAAAATGAAATTTTCACAACTCTCAAGTAATTCAAGGTTGATGTTGGCAAATGGTCTGGTATAAAATTGACCAATTAGTTTAATGGCACTATATATTGTTCCTTTTAAAGTAGAAATTTTGAATAAAAAATTAGATGAAGGTGGCAGAGTTAGGTCAGTTAAGGAAACTTTATACTCACTGAAATTTGGTCTCAAATTTATCAATCCGACATTCTCTTTAAATAAACTAATTTGTACTTTATTCACCTTTAAAGTAGTGTTTTCAATTTCAATCAAACATTGATCGGCAAAAGATTTTTTCAAATTCAAAAAGACAACAAAAGTAGAAACATTACTTTTTTTTTCTAGGATATTAAAACTTACAGCTCCAATACTGGACGGTGCAGTATTGAATTTCAAATTATTAAGTGATAAAATAATCGAATTATTTAGTGCCAACACTTGGCAAGAATAACCTGCTCCAGGGAATAAGTTTTTAAGATAAATTCGATTAACATTAGTCGTAAAATTGCCGTGTTTTTTACAATCGACAAAATAAGAATTTGACGATTGAATTTTGTTCCATCTCAGAATGACATGATTCTCTGAAATGTCATCCAATTTTAAGTTTAAATTTTGTAATGGAACAGAATATTTTTTGGAATAAATTGCATTTTTTTTATAATTAAAGTAAACTTGCACATTTTGGAAATTTCCGGTATCATTCATTTTAAAGTAATTTGTATTTGCATCAACATTAAAAACGTCAAACCTTTCCTCAGACGAAATTAAAACTTGGATGAAAACTAATTTTTTGATTTGATTCCAAATTTCTCTCAAATCTTGATTTTCATAAATGTTAAAATTGGGTTCAAGTAAATATTTTATAGTTTTTTGGTAATAATTCCATTTTACAGTATATTGGTCAATACTGATGGTTATAATTGGCATAATACTGTAAAAAGTGGTTGTTGTAACTTTCTCATCGTACAACGTACATTCTAATCGGCAAGAATAGTTTAATCCTGGTATAAAATTGTAGAGATAACTGTTATTTCTTAAATATTTGGTGAAATTCACATTGGTTTCATTTTCTCTGATATTAATTACACATTTTATTTCAGGATCTAAATTTTTAAATCCGGGCGCATTCCAATTTACTTGTAGTGCATAAAAATTTTTAAATTTTCCTAATGATTGTGTAATAAAGTCAAAATATGTTTTCAACGAATCATTAACTTTGTAAAGAAAGTTTGTAACAGTGTTGTTACTAGATAATGATGTACCTTCTCTCGGTATATCAATTATAGTTATGTTACTTTCAGGAAAAGTTACATTTTCGCAGTTTTGGCATAAAATTTTGTTGTTATACCATCTAGTTTGCTTCTAAAATGCGTTAATTGAAAAAATACGTAAAAGGCATAAATACCTGGGATCTTGATAAATTAAATAGTAAAATTAAAAAGATAGCATTGGAAAGTAAATTTTTCATTTAAATTGAAACTATGCAATTTACAATTTGAAACTGAAACAAGTTGAGTAATTTGAGTGACATATGGATTTCAATCTTGCAGACAAAATTATTGAATAACATGGTTACCCGTACACTGGAGAAACGCACAATGATTATGCATAAAAATGTGAAAATTAGTTTATCAAATTTGGTAAATTGTAGGTTAAATTAATGTTTATTAAAATTTACAATTGTTGAAGTGCCGAGGACAATTTTTTGTTGTTGTAATTATTCACCATTTTAGCTTCCTTTAACGCAAGATTAATTAATCTGTCAGATTGGTCTAATTTAGAAGCAAGTTTTAGTAATTCAACCGCTTCCTCAGGTCGTGACATTCTCAAGAGACAAACGCCGCATCTATATAAGCATTTTATGTGATTCGGATTATAAGAAGTAACAATTTTACAATTATTGTAACATTTCAAGAAAATTTGTCTAGTTTCGCTAGATGGTTTACAATCCTCAATGAGCTGTTTTAGGTTGTCAGTATATTTGGATTCTTCAAAAACAAAGTTATTGCATCGATTGGCATATTTAAATTGGCAAAGCGAAATATTAGAATAAATTGTTATGATAGCTTCTATGTGTTCTTTCGATTCGCAGGAAAATTCTGTCCTACCTGTAGTAATTGCATATTTCAAGCAACGCTTAAAAATGTAAAATGCTTCAAAAATGGACAAATCACAATCGCCTTTATATACTGTTTTTGCCAGGGTTTTTAATTTATACACAAAATCCATTCTTTCATAGTCGGTAAGTAAATGCAAATATTTCACACTAGAAAATTTTATTAAAATGACCTTGATTTGAAAGTTTTGTAGAGAATGTTTAAAAAAAGGGAAATGGGTTTTCAAAACATGTAGTACATCTTGATTGGTTATTAATTGGCTATCTTTAATTCGCATTTTACGAAGTCTAAATTTTTTTAATTTAATGTGAATTAATTAGTTACTTTAATTCAATGCAAATGTCTATAGGAGTATACGCATTTCCAATATAGTGACTTGTCAATTTACCTCTACCAGAAAGTTCATTCATTAATATTAACCCACTCTTGTAAATACCAGTAAAAAATGAATGGTCAATATTTGATTCTAGATAAATTTCACATAGTGTACGATCAATTGGAGTCATCATTTTGAAACGGGGTAGTTCGGCTGAGATTTGATGTATTTCTGTCATTTCATTTTTAGACATTTTAAGGTTTATTTTAAATTTGTTGCCTAGATATTGTATAATAATATATTAAATGATAGGTCTAATGATTAGGGTTGTTATTTATTAAAAAAACTTAAATTGCCAACTTTTCACATCGAAAAATACGGGAAACACCAAGAAATATTTTTGAAAAACCTTATTTTACACAGATTGTAGACTACAATACATACCCTTGAATGTTTACATTAAAGAAATAACGAATATGTATTTTAATATGAAATATGAAACTTTACAATTTATTATTTAACTTTACTATACAGAACGCTCATCTAAATTCACAAATTGGAATTGTAATTAACACGTGTTCTTTTGCGCAATTTATAATTTGAATGATCAAGGTTTTTTTCAGTAAGTGTTTTACTCGAAAATGATGATCTCAATTTTCTTTTATATACATTTGAAACCGCAGCTAAAATATTATAAGGTTTTATATAACATAAATTACGAGAATCAGAATCGGAATAGTGACTTGAATTATTTGACATGATGGACTCTTCCATAAATCTAATATAAACAATTAATATGTGGTAGGTAAACAGTTTCGTTAATTTTCATAACAAAACGGTAATATTTTATAAAGCGTTTATTTTCATTAATTAAAATACAACTAAATATAATTTTCTAAATGCAAAACCCTGACAGTGTACTTTATAAGTCTAAACTATTTTTAATATAAAGCGTTACGCTGTGTCGCTTCTAAGTCGGCGGGTATCTTTGAATGTCTTGGTATATGTATCAATAATATCTGTAATTTTTTCTTCAAACATGGCGGACAATCGTAAAGTCATAGCGTAAATCTATTTTATTAAATTTATAATGATAAAATTAAAAACCTTGGATCGTTTATTCGTGTTAAAAGTTCTACTGTTTTTAAAAATTAGCCTCATATCGATGGCATATTGTTGTGGGTTATTGTATTTACCTAATTCAAGATTATCCAAGACTGTTTTAATACAAATAGTATTATTCACAATTGACGTATAGTTCTAAATAAATTAAAAAAAAGAATCAAGGATAGTACTGGATAAACATCTAGATCTACGTTATTTCTGAAAGGTTCAGCATCAGCACAATCAAATATTCTATACGTAAGAGTCAAACAACTACACAACCATTTGGGTGAGTCATCATTGGGATCACTATTTTTACTGGTAGACTCTTTATCAGACTCATCTTGTTCAAAATCGCCAATAGATAAGTAAAAAGACGGGTTATTTAAATTATCAGATTCAAGATGACGATTATTTATATTTCTAAATATAAAAAAATCACAAATGATATAAAATAACATTACTGTATTTTATCTTTCAATAGATGGGTAATAACCTCGGAACTTTGAACAATCTCAGAGTCTGATTGATTAAATAAGAGAGCGTTAGAGTAAATCAATGAAATGTCATTAATAAGAGACACAAGTTGGCGATAATATCCATTCAATATCTATACAAATTTTTGAATGTATAAAACGGCCAGTTTAAATACCCTTTCTCGAATTTTAGTAAGATCCATCATATAAGGAACGTTTATAGCATATAATGGGTAAATTGAAATATCGACAGGATTAACAAAATCTTGAGCAATCGGCATGGTGATAACACTGTCTATCATTCTAACGAGACTGTTTTTGTATGACTCCCCTCCAGCGTCGATCACTGATTTAAATTTAACAGCTCCATAAGATAACATGTGCTCTTCTAAAGTCGCACCATATTCAGATGCATTGCTATCCGGCACTCCTAAGAAAATTATTAAAAAAAAAATTATAATAATTACGTTCAGGTACAATTTGTTCAATGTCCCAAGGATTCAATCTATCAATTTCACCACTATCCCATTTTACTTTTATTGATTGGAATTCATCATCTGTACTATGCAAAAATTCACCGTGATACCAAACTCCCACAATCAAACACCTAAACTTTTCACCATTCCTCCAACGTTTGTGAATCGATACATTATAAATGTCCAGTAGAATAATAAATTCTATAACTCCCAAAACATCATGGTACTTTAAACTAAACGTAGTGCCTTTAAATTCTTTTGTATAGGGGTCTATCATTGCCATCTTACATGTAATCACTAAAGGAGGAGCAATTTCGTATTTTATATCAATAACTCGAATGTATTCCTTGTTTTCAATTGGTATATTTTGAGTCCAAGGTTTGAACTCATTAGTCATTTCGTAAATATTCTTAGCTTCCACTTCTTCAACGTATTTTTTGTGACCGTCTTGGAAATAAACAAGTACGTCACCCAATTGTGGAATGTAAGGATTCCTCTTTTGGTGAACTTCATTTATCCATTCTGGGCACACATAGTTTTCTAGTGCTTGGTTGTGGTGAGCATACGAAATCCTAGAAAGGTTTTCGATGGATTCGGAATCCTCGTCAGTGTCATCTGATAATTCATGTTCAATAATATTTTGCAAAGCTCGCTGTTCTCTTCGCATGCTTCTTTCGTCTCGAGCCTCCGCTTCATCGTCTATTGGTGAAAGACGCCGCCTAGGTATACTTCGACGCAAATCTCCATTTCTAGACCACCGATTTCTTCTGGTTCTTCTACGGGTTGTAACTGTCTGTACAGTACGAGATTCTTCTTGTTCAGTTTCTTCGTGGGACAAATGTCTATTTCCATGTCGAGTTCTACGTCTCATTGTCTGCAAACTTTCACTCCAGTCGGACTCATTACTTTGGTTATCACTTACAGCGGTATCCTCATTATAATTATTGTTAATAACTCTAGTTCGTAGTCGTCTTTCTCCTATATCAACAGTGTACTCGTTTTCTTCCTCGAAATTAGCTTGTTCAGTCTTGTATAAGTTAATTTCAGCATTTCTTTTAGCCCTTATTTTTTTAATATTTACCATGACATAGAATTCGCTCAAGGGACGCACAATAACTCTTTGCTTTGTTGAAGATAGCTGCTTTTCCGATGAAATTTGTGAAACGGGTACCCGCCCTCGGGTCATTCTAACACCTTCAGTTTCACCATAACGTCGCAACTGTCGAATAGCAGATTCATCAGGCATATTAGTAACTAATTCTGCAAAATTCAATTCCGATGTATCAATTGGCGACACGGGTGGTCTTTGTAAAAATGTGACAGAATCTTCTGTAGCTACATAAGGTGCAATTTCACGAAACCCGCTAACTCCCTGAACCAAAACTGGTCGTAATTGTTCGTCCGACATAAATTCTCGCCCAGGAACAAACCTTTGAACGCTCACAGAATGTGGCTGGCCGTCCATATTGACTAAAAATGGAGGTGGCATTAAATGTGGGTGTTGTAATGTTTGTTGGTCCAAAACAAAATCACTGTTGTCTCTCAACAAAGGTCGATAATCAGTATGGAAAAACTGTTCTGCCGGTCTATTTGAATATTCAGTACATTTTCCAAAGCCGAGAATAACCAAATGACCGTGCGAATCCACGGCTCCAATCTTCTCTCCATAAACTGACCATTGAGCATCAAAAATTGCACCATTTCCCTGACCACTAATAAAATTTTCATAGTACATTAACTGCTTTGAATTTTGGTCTAAAATGTCCCATACGTTTATTTGTCCGTCGTGTCCAGCACTAAGTAAAATACGGGGATCTTTTGGGTGAGAATTTAAAACGAAAATTTCATCCGTATGGCTTTGTAATTGATTGACGAATGCTACTGTCCCAGCATTAAACACACAAATTTTTCTGTCGTTGGTGGCCGTTATAATAAAACGATCGTCACTATTCCAAGCAATCATTGTAACTTTTGGTTTCATATCATTTGAAGATGTTGGAATGGGGATACTTTGAGGAACCCATTTACCACATCGATATTTCCATAAAATTGACGTGCCGTCCTGAGATCCGCTAACAAATTCCATTATATTATGAGCAAATTCCACACTATCAACCTTATCACAATGTTCTAAAAGTTCGCATTCTTTCGTAACAAATTCATCAGTAAAAGAATATATTCTAATAACGCTGTCAGAACTACCGGAAACTAAAAATAAACCACCCGAACTGTAAGATTGACAAAGAATATGCACACCGGCTCTAGATCTTTCAACATATTTAATTGGTTTAGAATCGAAAATATTGGTCGTAGAATTGTATGCCCAAAAACATATAGATGCATCAAATCCGGTGGACGAAAGATAACATTTGTTTCCGCCGTTATGTGGCGAAAATCGAACAATTGTTATTATAGCCGAATGACCACTTAGCACTGCCAAAGTTTCTCCGGTTTGAAGCAACCAAATTCTAATCAATTTGTCACAACTGCCTGAAGCTAGAAGAGTATTCTTTGAATCAATAGTCAAATCACTAATAGGTTCCCTGTGTCCACGTAAACTAAACAATAAACAGGCAGTTTTAAGGCACCAAATTTTAACAATGCAATCGTCTGCACCCGAAATAATTCTAGTATTAGTTTTGTCAAATATTATACAGTATATCGCCGCCAAATGACCAAGAATTCTGGTTTGAAAAGTTAAATTTTTATATATACTGGGAGGCAACTTGGTATTTGTAAAATTTAAACTACCACTAACTTCACGTCCACGTAAAATTTGGAATAAATTTGGTCTATCTTGATAACTACATTTAGGGTAAATAATTGGAGTTAAATTTATTCTCGAAATTGCATTGTATCCATTGATTAAAAATCCATCATTGGGAGGATCATAAAGTGTGTATTTGAGATTTTCTAGTATAGAATTAATTTTCTTTTTTTTGCGATAATTGTTGACTAGGTTTTTAAATTGCATAATAATGTCCATTAGGTGGGACGATGGTATGTGGTTGTATAGCTGGACCAAGGTTTTAATATGTTTCTGGTAACAGTGACCTTCAAATGTAAGCCCAGAAGGTAGCAGGTTATTCTGTGCCAGTTCATTTTCGAAAATTTTTAGGGTATTTTTACATGGACCATCCGACAAGAATTTGTATATTAGAAAATACATTTCTTTGATAGATTTATCTGCAGTGTTTTGAAACTCGTTTTTTATTTTTTCAGTTTCATCGCTACTTTTTATTTCACGGTCGCTCAATTTTTGAATTTCCACGGTTGGTGTGTCTGCAGAACTTGAACTATCTGAGCTCATGTAATTAATTGTAAATATTAGATCATTAAATTAAGTATTAATTCGCTTGCCACGCCGTAATTATGGTAGACAATTTGTGAAATTTATACATATAAATCATAAATCCAATATTCAATTTAATTTGTAAATGTGTTGCTATAAGTAATAAAAATATTTTTATTCGAAAGAGTACAGTGTCTTGACGATTGTTTTAGACAAATTAAACTTTGAAATTTCAAGTTTACAAAATAAATTATACTAATGATTTAATCGTTAAATTAAATTTCGTTAATAAGACTGAAATTTAGTTTTATGGAAAAACTTGTTTGTAAAATTTAGTGCAGTGGAAGTGTAGGATAATTAATACTTTTTTTATAGGAATTATTTAATTCAATTTTACAAACAAGTTTTTAAATTTATCGAACATAAAATTGTATCTACATAATCCCAGAAGATGTCATGACACTTTCAATTAGAATTGACACCGTGAATAATAAAATCTTTTGTAATTGAAATTTTCCCATTTATTTATATGAATGGTTTATAAATTGCAGTTCCTAAATACAATGTAGATATTAATGGAATGGTTACTTCAACCAAAATAAATCTAATGAATGATAACATAATCAAACCGGTTTAAAACATTTCTGGTACCATTCAATATTTTGTTTATATTCATCACAGTAAATGGTATACAAGATATTGCTCATAAATATTTTACTGTAATTTTGAATGAGCTAATAGTAATAGATACAATCAAAAAATAAATTAATTATTTTTTTATGAAATTTATCTAAAAACGTTTCAAAGTTGGTCATAACATTACATAATAGTGTAACATTAAATGTGATTTTTTGAAAAGTTAATTAAGAGTCCACCATCGGCAGACCTAGCTATTGTTTGATGAAGTGAAAAACAGTCAATATTGTTTATAATATAAAATATTATCGACTTTGGTATTAGTGAACGAGTTCCCACCATAAAATTATAACTCAAACAAATAAATTGAAATTTCTTTTATCATAACGCAACTGCAAACTCTTTCACTATACACTACAGCAGTGGTTCCCACATGGGGCCTATAGATTTAAAAAAAATTTTAAAATTAAATTAGAATTTTTAACATTAATATAATTTATAGATATTTACAAACAAATTAATTAACAATAATAATAATAATTAATTAATGTATATAATTATAAATGTTAATTAATATATTCTTGAAATTCAAATTAATCTTGGATTACAAAGTGTGTAAGGATATATAAATAGTGTGTATAAATAGTGGAATATTAAACATGTTATTTATACACAATGTTGTACACAACTTGTATACATTACACATACAAACGAAGTCAATGTTTGGTGTACTAGTTCAAAAAAAGGAAACAGCTTTGCTGTATAAAATATCAAAGAATGAGTGTCAAAGGATACTATCAATTGATATAAAATTAAATGAACACACTCTGATACTAGTACACGCGGTTCATATGAACCAGTTCTCTCTATAGGTTTACCTGAAGATATTTATATATTATTGTCACTCGGTAACATGTAAGCTCTGTTATTCCTGACCTTTAATATAATGTAGAGGGCAAATCCAAATTTTTATGTTGTCACGGTTTGTAGAAAATAGTCAATTGGTCAAAAAAAAATAAGGACATCTTTTTCGCATATATTTTTATCGCATTTCGGAACAATAATATAATTTTTTGATAAAATCTTATGCAAACATAGATGTATTAATTTCTGTTGATATAACTTTGAAATTTGTATTTAGAATATGTCAATATTCGAATGTTTTATTTACCCTGAAATTTTATTCTGTAAAATAAAGTAAAAAATGAAAAAGATATTAAAAAAATTTAACAAATCACGGATAGATTATATACCCAAATATTATGTTAAAAATGAAAGCAGGTCCCAATCCAACTATATCAGTAATGTTGCATCATATTATTTTAAATATTAAAAAAGTTGATATTCAACGAACGTAAATTTACAATGTTAATTAATTTTTAATAAAATGTTTCCAAGTGTTATGATTATATTCAAACATTCTGTATTTAAAATGGTTTGTTGCTAGATTTTAAAATTGAGAACATGAAATGGGAACAAAATACTGCAATTAGTAAACGGTTATACTTGGTCACTATTTCCCAGGGTGACCTACCATTACGCAAAATATAACATTTATGTCATTGATTCGTTTAAATAAATATTTTTTAAATTTTATCTTTTTTTTATAACAAAATGTTATATTTTTTATGGCTCACTTAAAGTTTTAACAATATTGTACTAAGAGATATAACATGATCAATTATCTTATTTTTTACAAATTATAAATCAGTTTTACTAAAGTGACACCATATAAACAATATTTCGCGGACCGGGTTAGAGGACCTATAATTTTTTTAAATTCTAGGGCTGTTTTCATTAAAAAAAGAAGGGTAATTTGGGGTTTTCGCCCTGAAGATATAATTTTTTTAAATTTAAAATTATGATAATGTTTATGATTTTAAAATCCGTATCAGCAAATCTATTTTTTTAAATTCTCCAATTCGTTTGATTTTCAAAAAAAGGGACAATTGGGGTTTTTGACCCGTAAGATGTGAGTTTGGGAGATTAAAATTTATCAAAAATACAATTACATAATGTAAATTACATAATATAAATGTACATATAATATAAGTATAATCAAATTTAATAAACATTTAGAACCACAAGTCAGTAATGATGACCAACAAAAATTATCAGATATTACCGAACATACTATCGATGTTTTACTGAAAAAGCTAGACTTGAAAGTAAGTAAATATAAAATATATGTTATTTCCGTTTGGAGTTTCAGTCTTGTGAAGATTTTTTAAGGTTGGAATGATAGTTTTATTTTACCAAACTTATGTAAATAATCCAGTTTTATCCACCCAAAGAAATAATCAATTCAAGTAAAACTAAATAACCCTTCATTCATTATACTAAAGTAATTATTGTCGACGTAAATTTAGCTAAGGCTAGGTCCAAGAAGTAGCGGATCTAGGTGGGGTGTAGGGGGTATAAATTTTTTTGAAATAAAAGAATTTTAGAATGAAAAAATTCAATATCTTCAAACTGTAATAAATCAATGTGCAAAAATATTTGTGGCTGTTTGGAATTTGCCGGCATCAGGTATTGTTTACATTTAAAGGTAATCAAAACCACAAAATATATATATAATGAATCACTTTCATCAAATTATTTGATAAAGTCAATAGGCTTTCCAATCCATTCGACTCAGCTTGGTATTAATATACTTGAATGAAAGTTTAATGTTTTAAAACTATTTATGAATCAGGACTCGAAGGGAAAGTTAATTACAATAAAAAAAATCATTTCAATATATATTTTAATGTTAAAAAATGTAATTGAGTGTGAAAATAACCACCCATTACACAAATAAGTCTCCATTTTCATTATATAAAAATTATATATTATGAACATGATTTATCAAACTTTAAAGAAGCGGTTTTAAGAAACGTTAAAAACCCTCCGTTTAAGCCTTAAGGTTTGATAAAAAATACCCTAAAATTTCCTTATAATGTTTGTAAAAGAATAATCTGAAAATTCCCTTTCAAATCTTGGTATTAAAATCTTATAAAACCCTAACCCTTTAAGATTCGATAAAAAAACTATTCTGAAAATTCCCTTTTGAAAGTTTGGTAAAAATTTGTTCATAATATCTAATTTTTATATTACATTTACTTGAGACTTATTTACCTACTACCTTTTACTAGTGTTAAAAAAAAAAATTCTTAGTCTTGTTTAAAAATTAAGTTTCTCCATTTTTTTTAAATTTAATATATCATGCTGACAGTGCACTGCACAGGTATAAATTACAAGGCCATTATCAGAATTTTGAGTTTAAAATTTAGATAACACAACCATTTAAATTTTTTGGAAAATCCCTATACCAAAAAATCCATCAAAATATGATGACAAAGTTTTGGTTATCTTTTATAGAGTGAAAGATTTACAGTAAAATTTATCATTTTATAGAACACACCACAGCTATAGAATCACTCTTATTAAACAATTCTTATGATTTTTTGAATCCCAAACATATTCGAAGTAATTTTATTGAAAAAATTGTAGAATACTCCAAACACAATGGAAGCTCTAAAAATTTTTTATCTCAAATTCCCATCAAAAGACAAAGTGCGATTCTAACAATGTCAAATACCATTTCAGAACAATGTTACGATACTGTAAATGGAGATAATTGTGTTTTCAAAGGTATATTTTGATCTGACCTGCCATATAAAACAATATAAAATTAGAAAAACTACGATACGACGAGAGTGGATACAAAGTACCATCAAAACTGAGACCGGTTTCATGTGATTTATTGTCAGTAGAACCCAACTTATCTGTAAGAAAAGTTACAAATGTAAATACTCAAGATGTGATCAGTTGTTTGGATATTCCTAGTTTAAATCATGTTACTGATAAAATAAAATGCAAAGAAGTTGATTTGTTCAATTTATCTGAAATGAACACGAAACTACCTTCGAAAAAATTTTTAGATGAAATATCACACAACGATTCGGATTCTGATAGCATTAAATCTGATAGTAGCAGTTACTGCGTGGTGAATAAAAAATGTGATTATCGAAGTCAAACAATGTACAACGAGTCAAGAAAAAAACTTGAAAGAACAAAAACAGGAGATATGAATAATAATGTTGATACTCGATATCATTACATAAATCGATTTAAGAACAAAAAAATTGATGGAAAAATGGAAAGATTAATACGGGATTCAGGAATATGCAATTCCAAGTAAACTTTTTATTATCAAAGTAAATTTACAATTTAGACAAATTGACGTTTCTATTCCAAAATTGATTGAACCTTATCAAAATAATTTAAATGAATTTCTCGCTTTATTCGATTTGCAAATGTATGCAAATTCTGACAAGAATCGCAAAGTTACCCGTCTAACTGTCAGTCGAATATTCGCTAACACCAATAATTACGTTTTTGAGGTACAATCATTGTTTAAAGAGTTTTTTTAAATACTAGAAATTAAATATGACCAACCCTCTTCATCAGAAACGATTGGTAATGGGCATAAAACGATTAAAGGGAGAGATTGAAGATGAAAACCATTCTTTAGTTACCCTTTCATGGGTGTTGAGTAATTTTCAGTTATTTTTTTATTTATATTAAATTATTAGAATGGTTGACTATGGTGGGTTTGTGCAAGTATGCAAACAATTTCGGAACTAATCTCATATATGGTGATGTATTCATAACACTAACTGAGGTAAATAACTTAAACTTTGACTCACAGCTTATCAACATTTTTGGGGGAATTTCGTTAACGACTCCTTTAAAGGTTCAAACTATTTAAAATAGTCCTGGTATGCCACGAAAAGTATCATTTTTCACCAACGATTGAGAAAAATGTTACTTTTATCAAATCTTAACAAAAAATTTATATCAAACATTTCAACAATCCTTGTCATAAATTCACTTTAATCAATAAACTAAGCTACTTTTAACAACCAATTAAGTGACAAAAGCCCTTATTTACAACAATGATTTATTATCACATTAGTGCGATTTGGCACATATGAAAATAAATAATTATTCGGACATGCAAAGCATACGTTACAGTATTTTGGCAATGCAACTTTACAACTACAATCTCGACAAATATATCGACTCATTAAACCCAAGAATTACAGACGTATAATTCCAGTTTATAATAACCTTTTCATAGTACAATTCTCTGTCGGAGTGTCAAAAGAAAAAAAGCCTTTTACTTTGGACAAACAATTGTGTCTGCAATTGGATTAAAACACAATGTTCATTAAGTTACATTTACAATTTCGATAATTCAGGGATAAACGGATCTTTCCTGGTAATTTATTTACTATTTACAAAATAATAATAAAATAAAATTAATTTAAATTTTTTTAATTTATTTGTTAATGAATCATGATTGTAATTAAAAAGTTAGTTGAACGAGAAAAATTACACTTGTAAAAAATTTATTGAGAAAGTAAAACCACCAATCACAAAGAAAAGTATGGTGGAAGACATATTCCACCACCTTAGACAACAAAACCACAACGATTGTTTGGTAAGCAATATACAATGTTTAAGAGTGCAATACAATTTAAACAAATTTAGAATAAATTCGAAATAAATCGAAAAAAAGCAAAAACTTTTGAGTACAGCAACTCTAATCTTTCATACTCTGGGGATGCAGCCAAACGAATTCGTCTTTTAAATCAATACATTTTTGACGATGTAGTATTTCCAAATGAGGATAACAACAATGATGAATTTAACCAAATAAAATCAAAGTATCATCGATCCATAAACTGTAATTCATAATTTATTAAATATTGTACATTCCTCAAATACACGAAAAGCAATATTATAAAAATATTATAATTATACTTTTAAGATAAAAAATAGTCATTTTAGCATATTGACACTAAAATTTTTTAATCTATTAAATAGGCATTCAAATTGACGAAGCAATACATTTTAAATGTAACATTAAGCTGAACCCTATGTAAATAAAAAGTAAAACATAACATTTACTTATTTGCAGTATTTGAAATGTACAAAATTTAATTTAACATAACAGGCAAATACATATATTCAAAAAGAATAAGAAAACAAATGGATCAATAGAAACCGAGTTTCAGTTTTGTTCGTATAATAAAATTTAATTTACAAATTATATCACAGTCAAATTTGCTTCGACACTGTTGGACCAATTTTTACTTTTTACAAAAAATGACAGTTTTTCAAATTTTACAGTTTCTGAAATGTCTAAATTACACATTAATCCACGAACAGTTAGGATAATTAAATTTTAAATTACATAATTTACGAATTAAACAAATAATAAGTGCTCTAATATTGACAAATGCAATTGCTATTGATCTAGAATGTTTCAAAGAATATGTGGGATTGGTTACAAATCCAATTACACCATTTTTAAATAAATCTTTCTCAATATCATCCATAGTATAAAATTCACATTCAGTTGGGTAAAAATCATGTACACAGACAAATGCACCAGTTTCCATAACTTTTCCTTTAGTTTGCACTATTTTTACAGGTATAAAAGAATTATTATTTATATATTTTTTCACAATATTGGTATATTCAGTTTTAAAGTTTTTTTTAAAACTCAATAAAAATTCAATTTCCAGCTTTACTTTGAAATCTCGTAAAATCAACACAGAGCTATGTTCAATTTCTTTAAAAGGCAAATTCAACCATTTGAATTCATTTACGTTTAATTTTTCAAACAGGGAGCTGAGACTATTCCACATTAAACACGGTTCAGTAAAGGCGTGGTTAAATCCATTTTTGAGGTAATTCACACGTTTTGAAGCAGGTTTAGCATTATATTCGTTTTGTTTCAAATTTATTTTTTCGTTTGAATAATCCTTATAAGATTCACAGTCAATATAATCCAAAGGAAATGAAATTAAACCAACTTCAGCATTGTGTGTATATAAATCATTTATCGATAAAACTGACACGCCCTTATACACAAGTGTCAGTAAAAATTGCATCAAATAGCCTTTAGGAATAATCAAGTCCCATCCTTGATGAGTTTTTGAATCGATACTTGTAAAATCATTAGATTTGTCGAAATTTGAATCTGGTGCTATTCGGCAAAGCAAAATAGGAATCTTTATTTTATTATCTAAATTAAATATCATCAATATCTTACAAGAGTATCCCAAAATTTAAGACATACGAAACCCATTATATAAAAATAACTTTCGCGGCAAACGAATAAATTTGAGAATCCTTTATTTATATAAAATTGAATGTCTGTGTTATTTTATTTACCGTATATTTAAAAAATGTTTTATAAATAACTGATAAAAAAATTCTGATTTCTGCAGGACTCGAATTATTGATAATGTTACAGAATATTATCACTGAAAGAAATAAAATTGACCAGAATTGAATAATATTATTTCAAATCAAGACATGAAACTCAAATAATACGCAAAAAAATTAAAAAGCAATCTAATTTAAAATGATTTATTTTGTATTTATTTAAGGGGACTAAAAAGTTACGAAACCTGGTTCTAAATAAAAAATTCTAAAACATTTTGAAGATTCAATAATGCACTTATTTGATAAATAAAATTGCAGCCAATAGAAATAAAATATTATATTATTCTTTTCGATATTGTCCAAGTGTCTCGAATCGAGACTCTCGATTAATATTAACCCTTACAAGACTATGCTGATTTTCAAAATTAAAAGCAAAAAATTTAACTTTTGCAATGTTAAAAAACACTAAAATTTAAAGCTTAAAATTCAGAAATTTCAAATGTCATTGATTTGTAAGTGAACAACTTAAATTTGGCTTAGAATTAGCAATAAAATATATTTAATTTATGACACGTAATTACAAACTGTCGCGTGATTGTATTTTATTAGAATATAATTTATTTTATTGTTGCCACAAAGTAAACATTGATAATAAATTAATTTTTATGCATATTACATGTTATTGTATGAGCAGTAGTGATTGTGCCGGGACAAAATTCCCGGGATTTCCCAAAAAAATTAAGACATACCTGTATTTGATTTGTTTGTTATTACTTAAAATATGATTATATTATAATAATTAAAATTTACCATTTCAAAAATCCCACCACTAATAAAATTTTATCAAAAATATCATTTGAAGCCCTAATGGAAAAATTGTCTTACATCGATATTCTTTTCAAAAATCCGATTTTACGAAATCTTATGAAAAAAATCCACTTCATCAAACCACAAATAAAAAATCTAATTATCCAGCCCTTAATAGAAAAATATCCTTTTTCTAATATTTTTTTTAAAAATCTCTTATTTCATCCACAAATTACTAACGTTTAAGGGAATTATCCTTTTTTTCCAATATTATTTTGAAAAATGTTATGAGTTGTTATGAACTGGAACGCTATCATAAAGATTTTTAAAATTAAAGGAAGCCCTTATGACCGTTCAACCTACGTCAACACAAAATGAAAGAAATGTCTCTAATGCTTCTAATTCGTTACAAAAAGTAGAACCCGTTTAAAAGACCAATCTATCAATATTATGTGTGTTTTGAAAGACTTTTTGAACAATCTAAAATAAATAAATTTTTTAATAATTAAATTTGAAATTTCAATCTAGATTCTTGTTATTTCATTAATTTTTAAATTCATCAAGAAATTTATTCTTTTTGTTTCTAAAATTTAGGTCTCTAAAATTTTTATTTTTCCCGGGAAATTCCCGGGACCCGAGAAATTTAATTTTTAAATTCCCGGTTCTCGATTATTGTCATTTCCCGGGAAATCACAATCACTAATGAGCAGTAATTTGTTCATAATTTATATTGATACCGCCTTATTATGGTTTGTATACAAACCAATGTAAATTTATGAGTGTAGTTTTTGGCATCTATACATGCAATTGTCTCGTAAGGGTTAAATTGATTATATTGACCACATTAAACTATTTAAAATCATGATTAATTATTAAAGTAATCTCATAATATGAATAAATCATCATACTGAATTAATTATTGTCATTAATCTAAAACCCTCCCAAAGTGACCATTGTATTGCTGGCAATCAATACAAATAAAATTTATCGATAAAAAATTAAAAAATCTAAACTAAATTATTATAATGTACAGGTCTCCCTCGATTAACCCGATTTATAATGCCAGCATATCTTAATTTTAAAATTCGCGTTAAATTCATTTTTCACTATGTGAAAGATGAACACCATTGAAGAATTAACACAAAAAAAAATACCGCGTTAATCGAGGGAGACCTGTACATTATAATAATTTAATATGCTATTTTGAAAGAATTTTTCTCAAGATTAAATGATAGAAATTTTAATTTAAATCAATTAATCGATACATTTATCGAAAATATATATCGATTGCCAGCACTAATGACAATACAATGTAAATCTGAAATTGTAATATAAATATTTTAAAAAACAATGTCTACTTAAATTTAACCATTTTTACTAAAAATCAAAATTTAATAACCCTTCAGTGAAAAAATCAGTTTTATCAACTCTTTAGGCAAAAATCTGCTTTTACCCATACTAAAACGTTAAACCTATACTGCATTTTTCCTTTTAGGGTTGTTAAACTGTAATTTTCCATAAAGGTTTGGTACAACTGATTTTTTAATTTTAGGGTTGGCAAGACTAAACTTCTTTCCTAAAGAGTTTATAAAAGTGGGTTTTGCCGTTCAGGATTGGTAAAAATGATGGGTTTAAGTAAAAATGGTTGGGTTTAAGAATATTCTCTTTAAAAAATACCTTTAGAAAAAGTTTTGAAAAGTGTGTCTCTTTTATCATAATTCCACAAATCACTCTGTTCTATTTGATCGGCTTTTCCTTGGTACATTTGTATATCACAAGTATGAGCATAAGCTAAATTTGTATAATAATGAATACAATTTAATTTTATTTAATTCTCAATTAACTATATAAAATGACAACTTTGATATTAAATAGGGTAATCAACTGTGCTAGTCTCAAACAAATAATGATACAGTTTAAAAATAATTATATGTAGATGTAATTATATTTAAAATTAATTTAAAGAAATATGATGCAAATTTACCGGTGTTACTATTTTTAAAAACCAGATATTTCTAAATTTTAATTATCCTTACTTATATAAAGTAATGCCTGTTATGTAATTCGTAAAAACAGCATCCTAGCTCCGTCGAAAACGTAGTTTTATAATTCCACCCAAAAAATAAATTCAATAATAAAATCTTACTTAAAAATGTTACATTAACTATTATCAATCCTTTATAGGAATGTTTCCTAAACTTGTTTAACCATGGACCCGTCAATTCACATTACCTTTTAATTTAAAGTGAATTATTCCCAGTTAATTTAATTTTGTTAACATTTATGTAAAGAATTTTAAAAATAATTTTGTGATTGAAATTTTTTATGTTTGTTGACTGGATATAGCTGTATCAACTGAAATTTTTTTAAATTTTAGTACTATTATGATTTTTTAAAAAATGGGTAATCTCGGGTTTTGGGTTCCATTTAACAGGAATATGTATTACAACAATTGCAATTATAATTCAAATTTTATTTCATTTTTCACTTAAATTCAAAGTTATAGTAAGAAAAGACAAATCGTTATATGGGTCGATTTGAAAATAATAGGATGGACGGACCCGTTACACCTCCTTAGACTATACATTTAAAAGAAAAAAACCAATAATAAATACATTTAGTGTTTTTTCTCCAAAATTTATTGACATTTGAATATTGAGGAATAGGGCATAAAGTTGATAAAGACAAAATATGTTTATCCTTAAAAACATTTCCACCGCTTTGATTAAACATATTCCAAGTTGTCCAATCCGAATTTGCAAAATTTTCAGATTTACCAGTATTGATATTTTGAAGCATAGAATATAGTAAATTAGAAGACATTGGTCCAAGTATTCTCAGAATGGAAGGTCTATTATTAATCAACCTAACACAATCCATATGCGATGTTTCAAATAAGAAATTATTTGAACTGAAAACAGCTTGGGAAAACTTTTCCATCATATTTTTTTTTAATAAATTTTTTGATGTTTCAGGTGAATTTAATCTGTTTGAAATTGTAGAAAAAACAATCTTAGTAATACTAGGATGACACCAAATCCATACAACATTATCTTTAACATTCTTGGAATAACGACACATTATTTGAACAGGCCCAATAGGGTTTTTTGTTAAATGGTTAAATATCACATAAGTTTGCATTTTTTGTGGAATAAATTCAAAGTTATGAAAAAATAAATCAAAATTAAATATTATCGAAGAGGTAGAACAAGCAACTTCAATTAATTCATAATAGGAAATATCCTAAAAATGGTTTAAATTTAAAATTTTATTAAAAATACCGAAATAGCCGCATAATTATCTAAAGATCTTTTATTTTTTCTAAAAGTTTTATCGTTGCATTTAACGGGAATCTTATAATCCCACAAAATCTCCATTTTAAACCTTTTTGCATGCCAAATGTGGCTTTCGATCCATTTTACTTTGGAATCAAAATTATTGTGTATGTTTTTCAAATTACAATGGCGTCGGCGATGATATCGTGATTTAGGAATATTTGTGTCATTCATACACCGATTTCTTAAATACCTGGGAATACGTTTTGAATTATGACTTGCAGCACGACGACGACTAAATTTTGGTAAGCGTTGCAAAACACCTTGCATTCCGGTTCTAGTTTCCACATATGTTACCATTTCCTTCAATTCTTTAATACGACTTTCTACAAATCCTTTTACATTCAAATCGTTCACTTCCATCAAGTTATGCTTCTTTTAAATGGGCAAAATACATATTGGTTCATTAGTTAAAAATTTACAAAGTAAAGTTTATTTTATATTAAATCATATTTTCAATGCATAATTCACAAAAAAATGAAAATATTGAAATATTCTACCGTCGCATGTGTGAAGCTGATTCCTATCTGACTTTGTTGACTGAAAAGAAAAAAGTACATTTCATTAATTTGTTTAATTATTTTATTTGTGTAGAATTTGATTAAACGTATTCATGATATAACGTCCACTACACTCATCGCTCTGGAACGTAGAAAAATATTTGAAAATTTAATTAAAAAAATAGATGTAATTTCAATATTCTATTTTACTATTATTTTTAGGTTTTCATAGAAAGCACCACTACCTGTATTATATTATTACAAATATCAAAGGTATGCTTAATAAAATTATAAAATTTTATTTTTACAAATAATTATTTATGTACTGTAATTATAGCAAAACGTTGTCTGTCCAAGGGAATCCTTTATACCTTTGTCCAATTTAAGTAAGATTTAGTTTTTTTCTAAAAATTTTAATTTTTTCAAAATTATTATTTATTTAAGATATTGCGGGTTATGAAAGCTATTCAAATTCTAATGATAATGTTGCCGGTTCTGTTCATTCCTTCAACGTTTCTTCAGCTTCTTCAAATTCGAATTCTATAACTCCGGAAACTGAAGAAAATCAAGAAGGTAATTGCTATTTAATTTTTCTTTCGAGTTTTAATATTTTTATTATATGTTTCATTTAGATACGACGAAAAGTAAGTTTTATATTTATTTTTATATTCATTATATTGATAATTATATCATCGATTGTAATTTCTTTTTTATCAAATGTAATGTATCCTGAGCATGTTTTATTCAGGTCGATTTTAAAAGTTTTTAACCTTATTGATTTTTAATATGCATAATGTGTCTTAAAATTTTTGAAGTGTTCCTAAAAAATCAAAATAAAATTATACTTTTTATATTAAAATATCCTGAAGGTCAATATATTATTATTTTAATTTATACATGTCTGTTAATTATAATCAACATTGAAAGTGATGTATATTACCACTTATTGATAATATTGATGTAATTAATTTTGGAAAGTTGATACATTTAAATTTGATAATCTAAATCAGTTTTTCTCACATTTTTTGTATACAACAACCAAAAAGATTTTGGACTACGGCCAATAATTATTATAATATGCATTTAAGAATTTAGAAAATTTTTTTTTGATTTATTAAGAATTACAAATGTTTTCCAAGTCAATAGAATAAATTAATTATTTATCTCAGTGATCAAATGTAATATAATAATAAATAACCCGTTTTACAAGCCAAAAATTTATCAACGCCCCACTCTGCAAAAATTTAACAGTAATATGAAAGTATTTTTAATAGTACCGAATCAAATTTACTATATTGAAATACTGGGAAATGATGTGAGATGTTGAAATTAAATGACATTGTATAGAAAAAGTTTTTATCTAATGTACTATTTAAGTATATGAAAATTATAGAAATAAAGATAAACGATCATGGGTCATATCACAGCATGCAACACAGTTTATGTAGTACCGAGGATGAATTTTTTGACGCAATTGATCAGTATATTTTTATTTATTAACTAGATTAATTTTTATGTACGACGTACAATCAGCACCTAGCTCTGCCAAGGGCGGACTTTTTTTAATTTTACCAAAAAAAATCTAACTTAAAAATGCTACTTTTCACTGTCACTTTATCAGATTGAAATTTTTTGTGTGTTAACTGGATAAAACTATCATCTGTATTGTTTTTTAATATTCTAGGACTGTTTTTATTTTTTAAAAAAAGGGTAATTTGTGGTTTTGATCGTGAAAATATAAGATTTTGAAATTGAAAATCATCATAATGTTGATGAATTTAAACTTTTTATCAGATTGTGTATTTTTTATAATTCTGGGACGGGTTGGAATTTATAAAAAAAGGACAGTTGGGGTTTTTGACCTTTAATGACTCAATTTCTGAAAATGAGACATACATTTTTAACTAAATAATTGATGTAAGTAAGGATGACAAAATTTAACCAACTACGGCTTATCAACCCTTAGACTGAAGCTACCCCATTGTAATGAAACAATTTGCGTTAGAACGTCACAATGTATTCAAACTGTTCTCGTTTTTAAATTATATGAAAATTATACATCTAAATCAGTGTTTGTTGATTAGGACCATGACTTTTCGGTTCAAACCGGTATAACTGGTGGTTTATCAGATGAATTAGTTTTTTTAGTATTATTTACTACTTTTAATACACTTACAAACTTAATTCCGTTATCGTATTATCTCTCAATGATATGATGATAATTAATTACAAAGAAACAAATGAAACGTACATTTTTTAAACTTTTCTGATGTCATTTTTTGAAATTGGGTCCCGAATTTTAACCGGAAACAACTGATCTAGGTGTATAGGTTCTCCAATGTAATCACAAACTATATTTATTTTATTATTGGAACTCAAATATAATATTCAAACAAAAAACTATCAATATTTGGTAATTACAACAATAAGACTATATAAAAATAAGAACACGAACTTAGGATTATATCATATTTGGATCATGTCGCACAGATTTATGTTTACAATGTCGTATATTTGTAATATGAATATAGCAAAATATTAGTTTTGATGGGAATGTTTTAGTGACATATTTATATTAATTTTGTACATTTTCAAATTTTTGACGACATTTTGGTAATTTTAAATGTCAATGTCTTTTGAATCAGATTACGTGTTATCTTTTGAAAATTAATGTTGAAACCATAAAACATTGTTATTATTTTGTCACTGAAATTTTTTATAATTTAATTATGACAGACCTATTAGATTTGGCAAAGCCTTTTTTATAAGAATGAAAAACAAATGGACATTTTCAGGTTACATTTATATTATCAACATTTTTCGGGAAAATAGTTTGATATGAATTTTGATTGCATATTTTAATTTACATTAATTGTTCTAATTTTATTAGATCTAAATAACCATATGTACCCTGGACCTATGAAATGTATTTGTAGAGTTCTATGTATATTAATATAATAATACTAGTGATCGTAGGAGGGTCATGAAGAGTCAACTAGATGGAAATTGTAGGGTTCTATAAAAAATTTTTTAAATTGGGACATCTATAAATTCTTTAATCTATTGTTTATTGCCTATAAATTAAAAACACAGTTGCAGATCTCATTGGTCATCATAATTTTGACATGCTTAACTTTTTCACTTTTTCTGATGCAATTTTATGTACTATCACCACTAGGGGTGTGAATAAATTTTCATATCAAAAGTACACCCTTCCACTATATGAATATTTTGAAAATATTCAATTTGC
>LWCA01000625.1:0-21850 GCA_001642005.1 Intoshia linei | reverse complement strand
TAAATATATTTAACTTTTAAA
Source organism: Intoshia linei (assembly GCA_001642005.1). Lineage (NCBI taxonomy): Eukaryota > Metazoa > Orthonectida > Rhopaluridae > Intoshia > Intoshia linei. Next base: position 21,829 of record LWCA01000625.1, on the reverse strand, counting down.
ATATAATAATAATATTTAAATAAGAATTTAACCTTCAAATTTCAAAACAAGTCAAGGAAACATTTTTAACTTAATTTTAAAAGATTTTGAAGAACTCTTAAAATGTTAAAAAATTTCCCTTAAAAATCCCTATTAAATTTTGATCCCAAAAGTGTCTTAAAAATGATTAAAATTGGCTGAAAAAAACTTCCCTTAAAAACCCTACAAAATTTTAGTTGAAAAATTTCTTTAATGGATCCCACAAAAATTTGGTCAAAAAATCAATGATATCATCAATTTGCAAAATCTATGATCATGTCACTTTAACAATACATCGCTCAACTGAATGTTCGCCAAGAAATACCTGTAATTGTAACTAGTATTGAAAATAATTGAATGAGTGTAATTATCTCATTAACCATTCATTTTTTTATTTTTTTCTGTGATGTGGAGATATAACCTTAAATATTCTTAAAATATGGGTTACAACCCAAAAATTATTTGAGTGAAGTGCAGTGTAATAATGGTTCCTAAAAAAATGTTAATAATTTAAACTTACACAAACAAGTTTGAGACGCAGTATCCCATTCTCTTCCCATAGTTTCATCTCGACAATATGAACAATCACCACTCCCGAGTTCTGGGCATGCTATTGGAATGGTTAAAAATGAACTACAATATTTATACGTTTGCATAATTCATTTGCTACAATGTATCCTGGATCACAGGACGTACATCCATTATTGTGGTCACATTTGATCCAATTGCTTCCACATGCTAAACTATGAGAAAAAATACTACAATGTTTACTTGCACAGACTTTGCTGCTCGATTTCCAGTAAAAATCGGGTTTACAAATAGTACATGATGAACCATCGTTACACGAATCGCAATTTGACGCACACTCTACATTATTAAATTAGAGACTGAAAAAGTAAAATAATACTCGTGCAATATTTGGCACCAACAGTTCCAACAATGTAATAACCAGGTCTGCAAAATTTACAATCTGAAGTAGAATAACAATCACTACACCCCAATGAACAGGCTAAAAAATATGAAATCAAGCAAATGAAATAAAAATATTACCAATGCATTTAATGTTTAAACTGATTTTGTAATAATTTTGCATACAAGTTTTACAAGACAAATCATTATCGCATTCATCACAAAGAATTGGACAGCCTAAAGATAATCACTCAAAATTTTTATGTTTATACCATAGCACATTTTTAAAGTAGCTTCCCAAAATTTAGCAATTTTACATTTAGAACATGTATCTTTTAATGAACATTCTGAACAACCGGTAGGACATTCTAAATTTTTAATACAATTATTAAAATATTAAATAAACGTCCGCATTTGTTGTTTACGGTATCATCAAAATACCCTTTTTGACATTCTAAACATTCTATCGGTTGATCGTTGCATTTTTTGCAATTTGTAATAGGACATTTTCCGGATGCTATATTAATTAATATCTAATTTTTTTACTTTTACCCATTGCTGAAATTCCACAAATAAAATCTAAAATAAATTGAAAATGCAAATGGAAATATTACAGGTTAGTGTTAGGCATATTGCCAACATTTTCAAATACCCCATTTAAGCTTTTTTCGTTATATTAATTTTACAAATTTTATTGCAATCTCTATTACGTTTTTACAATAATGAAATTACTGAAACAAATTTTTTCTTATATAATTTTGGTTGTTATTTACTTGGTTAAAAATTTGGTTCGATTCACTTCATTTTAAAGGACATTGACTTTGTTATTGGGTAACGTAAAAACACAATTAAATATTATGCAATTATTTTCTTACAGTTTGGATCATGTTTTTAAATGTTATGGAGTTTGATCTAATAAAAATGCAAATTTGAACGTTACGTTCATTGAACTATGGTTCAACTATAATCAAAGGAAACAATAGGTATATTGAAATCTTTTAATTTGATATTATTTTTAGACATTTTTATAAAAATTTTATGTTGTATAATTTTTGAATATAAGAATACCTCGGTTAAGGTGACTAATATACCCAATAATTTTAATTATAAATCTACAAGATATGAAATGTATATAGTACAGTGAAACCTCTTTATAATTAAACGATTGATAAATTTTAACGATTAATATGTTTTTTGGAGTATCAAAAAAGGTGATAAGTGTCATACAAATTTCATACAATTTCATACGTAAACTGTTGACATGTGAAAATGTAATAAACAAATTATATAGGATTGATATATTTTTTAAAGCATGATAATTTGTTTATAGAGGGGTTTTTTATAAAGAGGTTACACTGTATATAGATTTCTGATTTATCATATTATTTAGTAATTAAGTTTTAATCGGGTGAGCAGGGAGGGAATATTCAATTTACTAGTCAATCGATTTAAGTATTTTATTGCTTACATTCATCTTTTAATATTCTTAACAAAATAATGATATCATGATTTATGATATGATAAAGATTAGGACTATAATTTAGATAATTTTAGAAAAATAACTACAGGTAATACAAATTAGAAACCGTATAAAACGAGATGACGTAAATTTCACATTAGAATTAACAAATATTAACAGTAAATAAAACAATGTATTGGATATATTTTTAACTATTAGATTTTTTCATAAAAAGTGATAAAAACTTTAAAAGTTGAGGCAGCAGATAATCAAAAAAATTTAAAAAAAAATTAAAAAAAAAACACATTATGAAAAGAGTAAATTTAGTCAAAATGTATAAATATAATATTGAAAACTCAATTTTTTGCGTTACAACAGAAATTTTAACATTTTGTTATAAAACTCATTTGCTAATTTTTACGGTATAAAAAGATTTTGAAATATTTTGGTCTTTATTATTACATTGACATATTATATATTAAAAATAAATATATAATGTATTAATGTTTTTTCTAAATTATACTAATAATTAGATTATCAAAATTATTAATTATAATTATTGATGTGATATTTTGCATTCAACGACGGAATTTTCCGTTGTCGACTTTGAGAAACAGACTAGTGCATACTTAATGAAGAAATACTTCCTGTTTAAATTATAAAGTTGTATTTTATTTATTTATAACCGACAAATGAATTTATTAAAATTTTTTGTAATAGGGAATTTATACATGTATTGTTTATGTTGTCTCTAATTGATAATGCATTATTGATACCGATAAATACTGAAAAATGCATACATGTATTTGTGTATCTCACACTAAGGAGTATAGTTGCATTGTTAATAATAAACACTGAAATTTAAATATGGATGCAAAGTTGACAGTATTCATGTTAAAAGTTTGTGGTCAAATTGAAAATGCTCAAGTAATTTGTTCATGTATTTATTGGTTATTCATAGTAATTCAATTTTTATTTTTAAACTTTAAATAATTTACATTTAAAATTTAATACATTCATTGATTCTTTTAATATGCTTGGATTCAATTTTAATTATACACTATTGTACAGTGTTTGGTTTTATTCAAATTAGAACCATGTATTTTAGGTTCGATAAATTTTGTCCTATCTGGCATAACCCTTAAGTATTTTATTTATTTCTTATATCCTATATACTTTTACATTTAAAATAACATGTTTATTTTAATTTATACATTTTAACGTATAGTTCATTTTATTATGTTAGAGAATCTGATTTTTTTTTATATAATTTCATTTCGCAAGATGAGTCTTAAGAAATAATTAATAGTATTTACTTTGTCGTTATTTATGTTAGAAACAGGGGCAGATTCAAGGGGTGCAGAAGGTGCAGTTGCACTTTTTTTGCAAATTTTTTTAAAAAATTTTTGAGAAGATTGAAAACCTTTTTAAGATCAACAATGACTGGTAATCGTCTATGTGGACTGGCCCTCATGAATTGCCACTATGACTATAATTTTGATATTGAAAGTTTGGTTAATGAATTTGCAATACTTCATCTAAGAAGACTGAACCTAATTGATTTAGGATTATTTAATGAACAAAATTAATTTCTTTTTTTTTTGTGCTGATCATTTTTTCAATGATGCGGAAAAATACCAATTTGGAAACTATTGTATAACAACCTTGAAATGAAATTAAAAGAGACGATTTAAAATCAAACTAGACGCCTTGATATTAAAAGAGACGCCCCTAAAAATTTTTTGCCCTTCGGCCAAGTTAAATAAATTGCTGGCTTCGCTCGCACCTCATTAACTATCTTCTTGGATTCGCCCCTAACAAAGGTTCTCTATTTGCATAACATTTAAATTTTATGTCTTAGTGTGTGTAGCGGTGTTTTTTTTGATAATTATTGACAAAATTTATGACGAATCTATGAATTTAAAAACACAAATTCTAAGAAAAATTCATGACTGATAGAGATGCATACCTTTACGGTCAGAAAAGTATTACTATTTTAACAACATTTAACAACTAATACCAGGGATTAGAAATAATTGATTACAATCAATTATTATGTATAAACCAATTAATTTAAAAAATGAAAAGATAATTTTCAATTAATTGGTTTTTTTCATATAACTGAAAAAATATAAATTGAATCATTTTATTGACGAATGGTTGGATGAAAAAATTAACTAATAAACAGAAAAATGATGTATTTAACCTTCTAGCTTGACTTTTATGTACTTCGAACAAACAGCATCCTAGTATTCATTATGACCACATGACAGTTTTTTAAACATGATTATGATATTGTTATCAATCTTAATCAATTGAAATTTTTTATTTTTCATAAAGCAATTAATTCCAAACAATTAATTCCAATCCCTGACCAATACTGTGCAAAGTATTATTATTATGCTTATTATAATTTATAATCCTTTACTTATATAACATTGAATATCTGTGTATCTGTGTTACCGTTTAATTTAAAAATTAACAGTCCAAGGATTTCAAATACTCAAATTCTCATATAGTTTTTCGAGATTCATGTTTTATCGTAAATTGAATTGTCAGAAATTGAGTCCTTCACGGTCAAAAACACAATTGACACTGTTTTTTTAAAATGCAATCAGCCTTAGAATTTAAAAAAACAAAAATTCTGGGACGCGTGTTAAAATCATTAATTTATTCGATAATCTAAATCTAAGAAACTTACATCTTTATTGTCAAAAAAACAAAATTATCTTTTTTTTGTAAAATAAATAAATGAAAAATGTCGAAATTTATAAAAGATAAATTCTGAGATAGTTTTTAAAATAATGAGAATTTCATAAATCGTACCCTCAAAAATTTTCCATGGATCGGTCAGATCACAGATGACCCTTTTGATTAATTTTTGAAAAAATGAAAAAAGTCCTACTGTATCTATTAGTAGATTTTTGATTATATAGAATTGTTAAAAAATTTGAGCTAATCGAGTTATTTCCATTTAACCTACTCAAAATATTTTTATTTCACAAATTGATGCCTTCACGGTTAAAAAATCACTATAGTATTGATTTTTTTATTTGATAATTATTTTATTCAAACAAAATATATTAAATAACTACTTTCTAAAATTTTAGTCCTAGAATTTAACAAAAGATTATTCTAATAGGCTTTATTCTAGTTAATCTAGAGAAAAAATTAAAACCAAACAAGTCTACGGATTTTCTGTCAAAAATATCTTTTAATATATTATCAGCCAGTTTTTTTATTACATACATTACATATTATTACATTGAAAATACGTAATTTCATATAACCCTTAGCCAACTCTTCACCAGTTTCGACTTGATAGTTTAATATTGAAAAATATAATAAATTTAAATGCTCAATTGAAAAAATGGTTTATAATTTCGTTGAAACCTCGAGAGACATCTTGTGTACGATATGTTCGCCCCTGATAACTTATACATACTACACACTTTTATAAAATTTAAGTACTCAAATATATCATATTATTTTTTAATTTTGGGACTATTAATTATATCAAATTTTTTGTTTTTTAATGACATAATTTCTCCAAAAAAAAGGATAAACAGTAAATTCCTTTATTGAAAATAAATGATTAAATTAACTTCGAAAATTTTTATATATTGTAACTGGAAAAAGCTGTATTAAATGTGATATTTTTTATATTCTAGGACTATGCGGTTTTTTTATAAAATAAAGATAATGCATACAAAGATAGACAGTAAAACAAATTGTTTTATATAAGTGATATCTTTATAAAAATGGTTTTTTGACCGCGAAAACGTCACTTTGTCAAATCAAAATTTTTTGTGTGTACAATCTTGAGATAACTGTATCAACTGTAATTTTTTTTAATTCTGGGACTATTTTCATTTTTTGAAATCTGCATCAAAGGATATATTTTTAAATTCTAGGACTCGTTTGATTTATAAAAAGGATAATTGGGGTTTTGATAGCTAAGATGTAAGTTTATGAGATTGAAATTTATGTTAATTTTATCTGGAAAACAACGTAATAGAAATGTGAAACTTTTAAAATTGTAAGACTCTTAGTTATTGAAATAAACGATAACACACACATACAGACAAACAGACGGACAAACAAAGAGTTTTATATACAATATATATAATATATATGTAAGTTAGGATATAGAGTAATTTTTGCTTTTTTCTTCTATTCTTTTTAAATTATAATTTTACGATACTTTTAGTTTGAATCATTTCAAGATATATATTGTAAATATGGTTTTAGCTTTGGACAAGATTGGGCAATAATTTCAGTAATTTAATATATTCAAATGTACACATCAATTTATCCTTATAGAAATATTGTAGCTATACTGAGACAAATAACGAAAATTATTTTTCTATTGTAAGTCATTGGAAAATCAGGAACCTGAAGTGTCATCAATGGTCCGGTCAGATAATAATTCCGCCCCATGATACGATTTCCCCTTTTGTTAAAAAAAATGCCCAAAAATTTAAATTTTTAAATATAAATTAAATAATATAATATACATTCTGGGACGCGTTTTAAAATCATTAACATTGTCGTTAATCTCAGCCCCAGAAACTCATACCTTCATTGTCAAAACCCCAAATTACCCTTTTTTTTGAAAATGAAACATGTCCTAAAATTTTTGTAAACATAAATTCTGGGGTAGATTTTAAAATCATAAACATTATCATATATTTAAACATCAAAAAAGATAATTTTCACTATCAAAACCCACATTACCATTATTTTTTTAAATGAAAACAGCCCTAGAATTTAAAAAAAAATTACAAATGGTACAGTTGTATCCTGTTAAGACACGTACAAAAATTCAATCTGAATAAGTGATGTCTTTAAGGTCAAAAAAGTACTTTTATAATTTATAATTTTCGAAATGTAATTTTATTAAAAAAATGTAACTTTTGAGATAACGATGTAACTTTATTAACTTTAAAATTTTTTAATTAGCTAATTAATATTGATAATATCGGTGCTATCCTGCATGAAATTTAAAACTGTTTAACATATCAAAAATTAACTTTATTAACTTTTGTTTGGGCCTACTTATTATACAAATATTTAGGGATTAGAAGAGGGGATAACGCAAACTACCCATAAAGATACTCACAGCAATCATTTTACCTTTAATTTTCCTTTGGACATATCTTTTAAAAGCACAAACCCGTTTGGATGTATATTTAACTATTTTTATTATATTAATATATTTAATTACACGTTAAATGTAAAATTTATAGGGCCTCAAATAATATTACACACTTATGGATACGATATATTTGGTAGGGATGTTGTTCGTGGATATGGTGTATGCCATTTACCAGTTACCCCAGGAAAGTAATTTTTTATTAAAACGTTGATCAAAATATTTAAAACTAATTAGTGTAGGTTTAAATTGCATTATACGTTAACGGTTAACTGTTAACTATTTTAATTTATTGACAATTTAAAATTTATAAATGTTGTTTAGCCACATAATTAAAGTTCCAATGTTTGTACCAGAAAGCAGTTCAATTTTCCAAACTTTTATTTCTTGGTTATATAGTCGTAGACCTGAATTTGTTGAACCAAAAGTTTTGTCTAAAGGAGATGGAAGAGAAGGTAATTTCATTGTACACTGTAATTACGATATACATTTAATTAGTAACTCGAGTACGATCACAAGGAAACGTATTTTTACATTTAAATGTAGTACTCAAGGATTTGAAAAAATGTGGTTATGATACTGGTATTTATAATGACGATACAAAGTTAAAATTTGATATTGATGAATATACTCATTCAATTTCATTAAATAATTTATAAAGCGATATAATCCTTCTTCTTCAAGAATTCAATCAAATATATTCAAAATTGATGCTTAAATTTCATGTTATATGTAAAATTTTAAATACTATTAAACTATATATACAATAGTGTATTACATCGAATACTTCAAACGTGGGCATGTGATCCATAGGGTTCTAGAATTTATGTTTTTTTAAATTATGGGACTTTTTTCAATTTTAAAAAACAGGTAATATTGTTAAATCTTTACCATAATGTATTTATTGGATATAAAAATATTTTTAAAATGATATATAAAAAATGAATTTAGTAAAAATTGAAAAATCAAATAAAAATTCATTACATTTATTACTTTGGGAATGTAATAATTGGAATATATACAAAATATTAAATTAATTTTTATTTTTTACAAATATAATAAATAAATAATTTTTGCTAAAAGTAATGGCATTGATATATAAAAAACAATATTTGATTGATGAGTTATTGCTGAGCTGATTAAACCATAATTGCAGCTATCTTCACTACAGCATCTCTCACATACCTACAATACATTTTGAATTAAATTACATATAAAATGTAATACATACCACAAACAATGTATAATCAATATAATCTAATTATAAGTATTATTATCCAATGAGAATGTAATTAAGACATTTAGTGTAAGCATTAATAATAATTGTCGTATAGTATTATTCATTACTAGTATATTAAAATGTATACTATAGACCAGTGGTTCCCAAATTTGTTTCAGGTGGAACCGTCATATCACATTACTTTTAACTTTAAAGTGAATTATTCCATCTTAATTTTTTTTGTTAACGTTTGCTTAAAGAATTTTAAAAACAATTTTTATCCCATTTTTTTAATTTATGAGACAGAATGTGTGTATAATATTAAAAATAAAGTAAAAACAGTCCAATCCTAAAAATTGTCATAAATAGCATAAATTCCAGAAAAAATAAAATTATAAAAACCTACTTTGTCATTTTCAATGTGATAATATATATTCAATACCAATTTAATAAATACTTATGTATCAATAATTAACGGAATCAGCACTTTATAAACATATTTCAGACGAATTTTACCAATATTGCAAAGGATTGTAACAAATATAACAATGATAATAACAAAATTGTATTAGTTTTAATGTTTGATTTTAAAATCCTTATCAGCGTATATATTTTTTTAAATTCTCCAACTCGTTTCATTTTCAAAAAAAAAAAGAAAATTGGGGTTTTGACCTGTAAGTTGAGTTTGGGAGATTGAAATTTATCTTATCATCCAGGAAAAACTGTAATTGAAATGTGGACTTTATAAAATTCTAAGACTGGTACTTATTGAAATAAAGTGGAACACACACACAAACAAATATTGCGTAGCGAATTATATAAGTAAGGATATCAAACTATTTTATTTGCAAAATATTATTTACTACTATTATTACTGAAATCAATTATTTACAATCCCTGATACTTAATAATGCAAATATAACCATATCAAATGACAGCATGACTTAATCAAACGCAAACATGACCATATCAAATGAAAACATGATTATATCAATACGACACACCACCTAGCCGAGGGCACATTTTTATTATATCAAAAAAATAAATTCATGTTGAAAATCTAACTTAAAAATCCTACTATTCACTATTATCAATCCTTTAAAGAAGTGGTTCCCAAATTTGTTTCAGCTGGAACCATCATATCACATTACTTTTTACTTTAAAGTGAATTATTCCATCTTAATTTTTTGTTTGTTAATATTTGCGTAAAGAATTTTAAAAACAATTGTTATTTCATTTTTTTAATTTATTAGACAGAATGTGTGTATAATATTAAAAAAAGTAAAATTAGTCCAATCCTAAAAATTGTCATAAATAGCAGAAATTCCAAAAAAAATAAAATTATAAAAACCTATTTTGTCATTTTCAATGTGATAATATATATTCAGTAACAATTTAATAAATACTTAAAAATACCAATTATGTATCAATAATTTACGGAATCTTCACTTTCATATTAAACATATTTTAGGCGAATTTTACCAATATTGCAAAAGATTGTAATAAATATAAAAATAATAATAACAAAGTTGTATTACTTTTAGTAATCGTTGTTGTAGTTTCAATTTAAATTTTAAACAAAATGTTTTGAAAGAGAGAATTTGAGATTTAAAATTGTGTAAAATGAAAAAAATTCCGAAGGAATGAATTAAATAGATTTTCACCCATATTTCTTTATTGGAAATGTGTAGATGTTGTTCAATGCACATTTTATTTTTAAAATTGTAGGATCAATTTGCATTTTCATTTTTATTTTAATCGAAATATTTGAAAAATATTCGTTGATAATATATTAAAAATTATTTTTCACCGGGAATGCGTAGTTTTCTGGGGTTGAAATTTTGTAATTATATCAACTGGAATAATCTCTATTAGAATAATCCTTTTTTTAAATTTTCGGATTATTAATTATTTCATATTTTTTGTTTTAATAAAATATTTCGGAAAAAAAATATATGAATACTAAAATGCTTTCTTGACCGTGAAGTCATCACTTATTCGGATTGAAATTTTTTATGTATGTTAACATGATACAACTCTACCACCTGTAAATTTTTAAAAATTATAGGGCTGTTTTCATTAAAACAAAGTGTAATTTGTAGTTTTGGCCCTGAAGATATATTTTTTTAAATATAAATTTATAATAATATTTATGATTTTAAAATCCGTATCAGAGTATATATTTTTCTAAATTATCGATCTCGTTTGATTTTCAAAAAAAAGGACACGTTTCCAGTTAAATTTATATATTTTTACGTATTATTAACAGAAAATACAAATGTATTTTAAATTTTTTTTGAATTGAACAAATATAATAAGTAGAGTAAATTAGTATATTTACTGTTTCATTAGTAGAAAATGAATTAGTACACATCATATTATTTGAATCTTTAGGGCATTTAATTGATTTGCACGTACGTGAATAAGAAATATTAATTGTTTCATTAAATTTTGATTTTGTTGTTATCTAAATAAAATTATTGAAAAATAATAAAATTTTACCCAACAACTCGATGCAACTCCCAAATGTTTGCATCCATACTTGTTTCCAATTGATGTAGATGTGATATTTGCACATGAATTATTACCAGAAAGGCATTCAAAACACCTTTTAGTATAGCAATTTGCTTGATCATTAGATATATAGTGATTTGTGTTACATTTTGTACAAATATCATTTTGTTGCATGCAAATTTTACAATTTTTAGGGCATTCTAATAAATACATGTATATTAATTTAGAACGAGATGTTTAAAAGAAGTTATCTTTCAAAATTTAATTCATTTCATAGAGTTGACAATTTATATTTTCCAATAGAAAACTTAAAAAAATATAAATATCACATTTATCTCATTTTTGGAATTGTTTTCAAATTGGTACATTAGAAGTTTAAAAAACTTTAAAAATTACTAGAAATTGATTGTGTTAAAACATACTAATACACGATTTATCGTTTTTTCCTAGCATATAATATTCATAACAATTGTCACAATATAAGTTTTCATTCAACATACGGCATTTTCTACATCCTTCAATTGCAACAGAACATTCTAATACATTTTTTAAATTCGTTGAAAATAACAGTTTACTTGTACAAGATGATGGCGATATAGTAGTATCAAAAACAGAATCATCGTAACATTGTACACATTTGTTTTGACTTGTACAAGATTTACAGTTGTTTTTACATGCTAAAATTTTTTACACTATAATATATGTAATTTAATATAATATATATGTAATAAAAATATGAATATGCAAAAAATTTAATTTACTCAAACACATATTCAACTCAGCATCGAAAAAGTAATTTTCAAAGACACAAGCACTGCAGGTATCTCTACTTTTACATGTAGCACAATTTTCAGGACATTCTAAATTAAAACATTAAATCCAAATTAATGAAAGTCATTTACTTAAACATTCTATTTCTTTTGAATCAAAATAATATCCAATTTTGCATTTTGAGCAATTTGTTTCAGATGAACATTCTAAACAGTTTTCCTGACAAACTAAAAATTTTTAAACTTTGAACAATAAAAATTTTTTTTAATTACTGTGACAAAAGAAGGAATAAATATAATAGCCATCAATACATTTTGTACATTTTTCACCATCTGAACAAATTAAACAATTTTGACTACATTCTAAATTTAATAATTAAATTATACCATATTTATATTTTTAATATTATATTGAAATACCTAAGCATAATTTAAGTTTGTAATTTTTAATACAAGTCTCACAGGAATAAGTACTTAATCCATAATCTTGATTACATGTTAAACAATTATGTGTATCAGCTAAATTCCAAAATTTACTTATAAATTTTTTAGTACTTTTTAATAATATAATTATATAATATTTAATATTATTATGTAATTTAATATATATTATCTTAAAAATGAAACCTATACATTCTTTATTTTTGTTGAGACAAAAGTTTTCATCACACGTTAAGCAATATTTATCAGATAAACATTCATAGCAATTTACCGAACAAGCTAATTAATAAATAGCATATAAATGAAATTATAATTATGTTATACATAATTATATAATATCTTAAATATATAAGGGCAAGTAATATACATAGACAATTATGTGAGTCATCAATGTGCAAATAATATTTAGGATCGCATTTAGTACATGGTTCAGCAGTGCTACAAATATTACAATTAGGTATGCATGCTAAAAACGATTCATAATAAAGTGTAAACGACACTACTTACATTTACAAAAACCTATTTCAGATTTCCAATAAGTATTATCGTTACATACCAAACAAAAATTAGACGAAATGCACATTTTGCATGATTTAGGGCAAACTAAATTAATTTATCTTGATATGATGTATAAATATTTGATATATACTACAGTATTCTCTCGCTACAATAGTAGTTTCCAATGTTGGGACCCATATAACTTTGACATGTGGGAGAGTTTAACGAAATAGTCGGAAAGGTAGCCATAGAAACCATACCTAATACTATTAATATTTTATATAAAATATCCTATACCTTGGTCACCCATATTAAAAAAATATACGTTTCTATGGTGCAGATATGAAATTAGGTATCAGAACGATTTAAAAATTTTTATTTTTCAAACATACTAAGTAGAGTATGTATATTTATAATATAGATGACGAGAGTGGCACCGATTTAATTAAAAGAATGAATTATAAATTTTAATAAAAAATGTATACCATTGCATGATGGTGGTTCATTATTTAAATAAAATCCTTCTTCGCAATTTAAACATGTATTTGAAGTTTTACAATTTGCACAGTTAATTAAACATCCTAAAATTAAATATAAAGTGGTCGCTCTCAAAAATGACACATCTAATGGGGGAGGGTAGAGGGACTCGACGAAATTTGTTGGAAAAGGGCCATCATTAATACAACTAAAGTATTAATAAAATTATATGATTGACATGTGAATATCATAATTTATGATTTATAAACATTATGTGTGCTAAATTTAAAATGTCAAAGAAACATCCTTGAAGAGGTGACTATGCGACTACGCATCGTTTACAGACCTTTGCTTGTGGTCTATTTTTATTTTCTAAAGTGGTAAGTACGGCTCTGATTCTAGGAATAGAACACTCTCTAAACGGCGCTTAAAATCAAAATGTTATTAACATAACTAATTTATCTACATCTCAAAAGAGACAACTTGAAACAGAATTTGTTGTTAAGAGTGAAAAAAAAATCAAAATGCCTAGAAATTGGATAATATTATTTCAAATCTTGAAGACATTGGTGAAATCACAAAATGGGACAAACTAAAAATTGAAAAAGAAATTTAGAATTATTTATTTATAAGTAGTTAAGTGGACTGCAAACTAAAAGGTTGGAAACCCTTTCAAAAGTAACTAATCTTCAGAGCGACCAGTTTATCATGTATATGACGATTTATAAGTTATAATATACTATAATAATATTATATTATAATATGATCCATTATTTATTATTAATAATAAATACTTTCACAAGAATTTGTTTCATATTCATAATACATTGCATCAGGACACACATCACAAAACTCTGCATTGGAGCACACAAGGCACATAGTTGGACAATCTAAAAGATAATAATTTAAGTAGAAGTAAACAAATAGTGATAATTATGTCATAAAGTGAATTAATCCAACCGCAAATATCCATAAATAAAAAACACTCCTTTACAATAAAAATGAAACATTTTATAAATTTACAAGTGACTCTATCCAGAGAGTGGATTCTATGGACCATGGTAGATTAAAAAATATATACAATGCAAATTTCATTATCTAATTATCTAATTATTAAAGTAATTATCTTGACTGTTGTGTACTTCGTACAAACAGGATCCTAGATCTGCCGAAGGCAAACATTTTTAATTCTACAATAAAATAAATTCTATAAGAAAATCTAACTTAAAAATACTACTATCCACTATTATAATAATTATCAACCCTTTAATGGAGAGGTACCAAAATTTTTTTCACGTGGACCCGTTATATCACATTACCTTTTTATTTTTTTAAAAAAGGTAATATGGGGTTTTGATCGCTAAAATGCACTTTTTTGAGGTTACCATTTATTCTAATGCTTATAATTTTAAATATTTAAAATCTAATCCCAGAATTTATGTTTTATAAAATTTTAGTACATGTTTCATTTTTAAACATAGGGTAATTTGTGGTTTTGACCATGAAAGATGATTTCAAAAAAATTCTGATGCTGAGATTTACGACAATGATAATAATTTTAAAATTTGTCCCAGAATGCATATTTTATTAAATTTTTGTGCTAATTTATTTTTTAAACAAAACGGAAACTTGGGTTTTTGATCTTGAAGCAGTCGAATTCGGAATCTATAAAATGGATATAAACACGCGCTGGTAACAACTGTATTAGAAATTTGGTTTTTTTTATATTCTACGACCGTAAATTTTTGTAAAAACGGTGAAAAATAACTTTTAATATATATTTTTTCGAGCGATTATAAATTTACTATTCGTGTTATTAAAACTAAAATATAGAAACTATATAGATTAAAATATATACAATGTAGTACATATATAATACATGAATAAATATTATTTGTTAATGATTTCTCTTGTTTCACACCTTATTAAACCGTGTAATAGTCGAACCCAATCAGATACGGGTCTCTATATTTAGAATTAAATGAAAATGTACATAATAATTTATTACTAATAACTAATTCATAACTCGTTGTCAATGTACCGTTTCATTGTACTAGTAACTAGTTATATAATTTTAAATTATACTTAAACATTCTTCTACATCCAGATCCCAAAATTTCCCCATCACATTATTATTTATGTATAAACCACATTGAACGCATTGATACGCATTATCAATATTCATGTGACTAAAGCAAGCTATAATTTAAATTAAATTTATAATATAAGAAATATACTTTGACATAAACCACTTTCAAAGTAATATGAATGAATAAGTGAGCAAGATTCACAGTTTTCTTTATCTTTGTAGAAAGAATCTAATAATAATATTTAAGCAGTATACTACTTATTATGCTTGCATCCAGTGAGAACCTTCCGTAGCCAGAGCCGTCTTAAACCACTTCGTGGATCTGGGCTAAGAAAAGGACCGGAGGCTTTTTAAAGTTCCAAAATTTTAAAGAACGAAGCGATAAAATTTTAGTGCCCATTTTTAGAAGACAAGAAATAGGGTTGGTTGGAGACTTAGAGTCTTATTTCATTGAGTATTAATAAAAGCATTAAAAGATACTATGTAAGTTTCTAGTAACTTTTATTTCTTTTACGAAAACTTTATTAATTAATTGAAAATTAATAAGAGAAAATCAAAGATTTCCTACTTTCTTTTTTGAATATTCAATAATAGAAAGGTTTTAATATTATCATTTGAAACAGTTTTTAGGTCAATATTATATAATGAACATTGTAGAAATATTTTAAATTGAATAATTACCAGAATTATGATTCTTTAAATTATTTTCTTTCTAGCTATTTGAATTCCCACACTTAAAAAGTTATAAACTGATTCTTAAAATATAAATCTGAAGTATTTTTTAATAAATTAGGGGCCTCTTTTTAAGATATAAATGTAAAGTACTTTTATTAATTTGGGGGCCTTTTTTAATGAGTGGCCCTGGGCTACATTCCATATTGCCCATGCCTTAAAACGGCTTTAACCGTAATCCCAGTCTCCAAGTCTGAAAACTCAACAAAATGTTTGTATAAAGAAGGCCTGATTTTATCAAATTGAACATTCAAAAAATTATGTGAATAAATAACATAAAAAAGTATATATTTTGTGTGGTAAATTTAAAATATCAATTCAAAAGCATTAAAGAGGTGTCTAAGGACTGTATAAAATTGCGAACTCTTTGTTAAATAATTTTTTAGGAGACTATTTTTCATTTTTGGTGGCGTCTAGCTTTCTAGGTTCAACTCTGCTTGTATATAACAAGGTTACCGACACGTTGCCATAGCCCAGTTGATCGATGAAAGCGTTATGACCATTTATAAGTGTATTCAGTTTTTATTATGTACATTGTTCATTATAGAACTATTTATATGCCGTTGGTATAAATATATATATTGTCAAGATCAAAAAAATTTAATAACCCAATAAAAAGTGATATCATTTTTTAATACAATTTTCACTGCTTAGTATAATACCGTAACAATTATTAAATTGATGATATTGAAACTCATACAAATTAATCACTCCTACAATAACTAGTAATATTAATGAAATTACCCACACAGGCATTATCCCACCAAATTTTTGTACCGCTACATTCATCACAGCTATATTCAGTCATGCATTTAATACAATTTTGAGGACAATCTGCAAATATGAGAAATTAATAAATATTACTATTAATCGTACATTTGCATTCTAAGTTAACATATACTCTACCGATACAAGTATTGCATTTAATTTCCGTTTCTAGATTATTATTTTGACATGATTCACAATTCCATGTTATTGCATTCCAAAAAGTGTTATTTATACAGTTCGTACATCCCATTGTACCACATGAAGAGCAGTCATCAGGGCATACTGTAATATTTATAATCATTTAAATACAATCATATCATTCAGTGTTTCCCAACTGCCAATGGTTGCAACGACTCAACTGCGGTCTGGTTAATCCGGCTTTCTCAATTTTTATACAATATGACCCCATATGCCAAGAATCAAAAATTTCATTTCAATTGAATAATCGCAACATTTTTTTTAGTTGATATATAGCAGCTATGTTAATTTTGGTTTTTGACCCTGAATGACTCAATTTCTGAAAATAAAATTTTTGACAAAATATCGCACTCAAAAAAATGTATTAGAAATTGGGTTTTTTTAATTCTAGGTGTTTTAGTTTTTTAATTAAAGGTAACACACACAGACATTCAATTTTATATACATGTAAAATTGAACATGTCAAATTTTATATGTAAAGGCATCCAAAATAGCCATTAATTATATTATTGATGGCTATTACAACAAAATTAAGTTCTTAATGTTTAAAATATGATTTTAAAATAGTGCGACTATGTTATATAGTATTTTGACTACATGTATGTTGTTATCTATAGAATCTATACTTAAAAACGTGGTGTTTAAGACTTTGACAAACACAAAATAAAAATCAATACAAATTCATAACAAAATGAAAATATTACATATATGAAGTCATTATTTAAAATATAATTACAAAAATAAAAAGAAAAATTTACAAATTTTCAAAATGTTGATGAAAGGTAATTTTAAAAAGTTTTACAGTTTCAATATTTATACACATATTTTGTATAAACTATTATTTATATAAACTATATTACATGGAAGTTAGATGAAATTTTATCAAGATAACAAAATAAGTATCTTTACGCATTTGGCAAAGCGCCAAATTATAGTCGTACTATTTAATATCATGATTGAAAATGTATTGGTTAAATATTTTGGTTTGAAAAATGTAAATAGGTTAGTTTAGCATTTGACATTTAGCTGTAACAATGTAAATTACCTATACAATTTGACCTATTTACTAACCAAACCAGTGGATTTGACTCCTTTGAACATGCCCTACACCGTTCTAAAACATCCATAGGGTGTCTCTCACAGTCGATTTCTTAAAAATAATTAAAAACCAAAAAAAAATCTTACTGACACAGTTCGTTCCATCATAGAAAGATTCAGAACACGTATTGCACTCATCATGATTTAACAAATCCAAATTTTCACAATTGATATCTAACAATATCTTTACAATTTTAATTTTATAATTACTTTGACAGATTTCAGAATTCCAATATCTATTTTTTCTTAGATTACCACATCGTAAACAATTTACTTTTTCAGTGTTAATATTAGGAATATTTGTACAATCCAAAGCTGATTTATAATTGATTTAATGTAATTAAATGGTATTGGATTATAATAAAAAAATTACGTTTACAGAATCCATTTATTGTATTATCCCAGTAAGTATTTAAACATGCACTACATTCTTCCATCGATGTTAGAAAAGTATGATAATCGGCTTTAGTACAGGCATCAGATGCCAATTCTATATTTAAATTTTTATTTTTTAATAAACATTAACATTCACGCATATATATTATGAAATTAAAGTGTGTTCTGTACCTGTGCAATTTATCCCATCCCAATATGATTGTAATAGTTGGTCGCATATACTTTTTGATGATATCGTCAAATTCCTTTCAAATACTAAAAACTAAATAATGATAATACAGTTAATACCGATGCAATTGTTTGAATCGTCAATGTATTTATGTTTACATTTTTGGCACTAATTATTATCAGCTGTTTCGCATTGATCGCCTATAAGTTATATTTAGATTATTAAATAAAATACCATTTCCAGTTTCAGTCAACATCCAACATTGGTTGCATAACGATTCGTTCTATAAAATGATATGTTCATTCCAATAATACACATAATACATAATAACATTACATATAAATCATAGGAATATAATAAAATATAAAAGTATTAATAGTTTACTATTGCAGATACACCATCACAGCTTGAAGGTCCATTTCCTTTTATTTAAAATTAATAAATTAAATATATATTAACATACCAACACAATTTATCCCGTTATAGTAATACCCTTCACACGCATTACACATATATTTATTACTGTTTATTGTAATTACAGTGCAATCGACAACTAATTATGGATTTTATCAATTATATTAATTGTAGTACCTGTACAATCGTTATTATTCCAATATAATCCCAATTTTCTGCAGCCATAGCATGCCTCTTGGCTATTTAATAAATGTCGCATACAGTCAATAACTAACATGTTATAAAAATAAAAATTAATTGACACCTTTATATCATCTAATATATATCATTTTATTATAAATAAATAATAATCGCAACTTTTATAATGAAATTTCATACATGTCATGTCTAACATATTAGTTAAGAATGTAAGAGTCATAGTTTTGAAATCACAACATCAAAAAAGTTATTTCTAGCAGATACCTTGGCTTAAATTTAAAATTCAGATATTTTTATTTACAGATCAAAACAATCATTGCCATTATTAATCATTATTTTTCAAATTTTCATTATAATCAAAACTGCGCATATTGTACATTTAGTTATTGAGATGAAAAAATTAAATACAAATTTACTTTAAATGTGTTTTATTTATATTTCTCGGATACTGATAAAGTTAATTCAAATAGTTTTGTAATAGTAACATGGGGAGAGGTAATTGTTAATTCTAAAATTTTAAATTCTCTATCTCGCCAACTTTTTCTAAATCTCAAGAATGGCGCGTTATAGAGAGAATACTGTACATTCTAAATCAGAAGTGTTAGACTGAATTTATTTGGCGGATTAAATGTGAAAAAAACTATTAAACAGTTTTAATTAATAAAATTAAAAAATAAATAAGAACAATAATATAAAAAAAATAATAAATAATGAAATTGAAGTTTAAGTTAAATTTGAAAATCGATAGTTACAAAATAATTTGAATTAACTTTATCATTATGTAATTTTTAATTAAAAAATAAATTTGAAAATCAATAGATACAAAAAAATTTTATTAACTTTATCATTCCGGAATTTTTAATTAAAAAATAAATTTGAAAATCGATAATTTGAAACAATTTGCTTTACTTTATCATTTCGGAATTTTTAATTAAAAAATGAATCTGAAGTTTAAG
Organism: Intoshia linei; assembly: GCA_001642005.1. Taxonomy (NCBI): domain Eukaryota; kingdom Metazoa; phylum Orthonectida; family Rhopaluridae; genus Intoshia; species Intoshia linei. The sequence continues at coordinate 1,351 of LWCA01000625.1, read as the reverse complement.
TTAAATTTGAAAATGGATAGTTACAAAACCATTTGAAGTTAAGTGATGTTTTTATTTTACTTTTAAGAATACATCGGCGGTAACAAACAGATCAGACATATTGTATTAAATTTGATTGCGATTGGGTCGCAAGCTAAATTTTTTCAGTTTTGTGACATTTAAACAAATGCAATACGATGATCGTAACTTGTAGACTTTAAAGCTATAAAATGTAATGTATTTCATCTACTTTATGATTTTTTCTGTAATAAATTTTATTGAAAATGTAATTATTTGAAGTACACTTAAAAAAATATTAATTATGCCTTTTTAAAACTAAATTAATATACAACTTTTTCGAACAATTAGTTATTATCAAACGGGGTAGGGTCATCTAAGGGACGGTGATATTTCAAGAAAATCAAATTTTCTTCTCGCATCCATGCAAAAAAGATTTTTCTAAATTTACACTTACATTTTATATGTTATCTTCGATTTGTAGATTCACACGTTAGATATGTTAATTAGATAAAAGATACAAAAAAAAATATTTAAAATAATGTTATTTTTGGATATCATATCTAAAATAATTAACTAATAAATATTGGTTAATAATCACTGTTACACATTTTTGATTCCTTTTTAAATGGGGAGACAAAGGTATCAATTATGTCATTTACAAGGATTACTAAAATATACAATATAAAATATCACAAAATCAATATGCTTAAAATCAAAATATTATCTTAGCTTAGCTACATTGTAAGTTTTAAATAGTTTTATATATTGATAAGTAATTTTTGACTTTTTAATATGTCACTAATTGAAAAATTATGTAATTCTAATATTTTTAACTAATTTTCTGTAAGTACTTCTGATATTTATAAATAATATTTTTATCAATCAATAATTATACAGATACATTGTACAATGTAGATGTAGTAATTAATATTTTTACTAATCAAATATATACGATTCAATAAGTATTTTCATAAAATTAAAAGGTTTTATTAAATATTAATTTAGGATAATTATAATCTTATTAAGTAAGTTTTAATATATTGTATGGAAAATTATGGATCGTGTCAAAAGAATCTGTAATATATTCAATCGAAAAGACATCATCTTGAGTAAATTCCAATATTATACAATACTGTATTATAAACATTTAGATATATGTTGCATAGAATGTGTACAACTGATAAATGTACACATTCCACGGGCAAGTCGTAGAATGTATTTGACTAAGAATGTGTCTTAGACGCCAATTAAGAGTTTGATACATACTTTGCTAACAACGAATTTACCAATTCAGTTCAATTAACAAGCTCATGTTTATTTTTAAATTGATTTGTATTTGTAAAACTTTCAT
>LWCA01000392.1:0-29193 GCA_001642005.1 Intoshia linei | reverse complement strand
ACTTTTTCTAAACTAAAAATAATTAAGAATGAACTTCGAAATTGCTTAGCTCAATCTAGTTTGAATGTGTTCTCCTTAATGTCAATTGAAAATGATATTTTGAATGATATTAGTTTTGATATCATATCTAATTTCTATCAGAAAAAAGTGATAAAACAACGTTTGCGAAGAATTGTCAAGAATTTTTTGTGACTGCATGGTGCATATTTTCAAATGAAAAAGTAAACTTTTTTCATTAAATAAGTTTTTGTAAAAGAAATAAAAGTTACTAGAAACCTACATAATATCTTTTAATGCCTTTATTAATACTCTATGAAATAAGACTCTAAGTCTCCAACAATATGCCGTCTTCTAAAAAGCGGCCCTAAAATTTTTTTATCGCTTCGCTCGAAATTTTTTATCACATAAATTTTTCATATCCGGCCTCCGGCCCTTTGCTTAGCCCAAGCCACGAAGTGGCTTAAGACGGCTCTGATCGTGATCCCAAGTTTCCCAACAACTCTATTCTAAGTGATAAATGGCAGCAAATAGTTAACTCTGCACCGGTGTCAATAATTAATTATTTTTGCGTCCGCCAGGTACTACATTGTTTTAAGATCTTCAAACGACAAAAATGATGTTACTAATGAAATGCATCACATAATAAAGTACACATGTAATGGCATTTGAGTTGATGTATCAAGGTTACTATAAAACAGGTTTAGCGTTTGATATTAATTTTACTGTATATAAAGAACAATTTTAATTACATCTTGGATGGGTAAATAATTAAAATTAGTCATACATATTCAGATGAGAGAAGCGAAAGTTTCATTGACAATGAAAATTATCGACAAAAAATTGAAGAAATTATGTCTGCTTCAACTGGATCTCTTAATGGATTTTCACACATAGACGAATCAATCGATATGAACGATATTTTAGAAGAAAAATTTGGTTTTTTTTTTTATTTTTTTAATTACACGGTGTTCGTACAATGTACGATACTTACAGCGAATATGTCTAATCTATTAGTTGTTAATATTATATATTTTGGATTAATTCAAGATCTTTTATTATATAAAAAATTATACATAGGTATAAACTTTTATTAATTATAATAATCTGGGATTATGAAAGCTGAAATATTTCTCACATGTATCAAATATAAATTAAAGGGCTTCATAATTTATGATGTAGACATAATTTCCTGGGTAGTTTTATGACAGTGGACTAATTAGTCTGAAATTTTTTTTCTTACAATTTTTGAAAATTTATTATTTAGATTTACCCATTCCACCTAGAAAATTTAATAAAAACGAAAAAAAACCTATTAATAGAGTATCTTCATTACATGAATTTGATAAGGATGGTAAAAGCGACGATTTAATAACTAGAATTTCTGACAACATAAAAAATGCAATGGATTTATATATAAATCAAGGTATTTATTTTACTATTAATGTATTTATCTATGTAATAACTATATACAGTACTAATTTGGCTGTTTAGTACTTCATACAAACAGAACCTAGCTCTGCCCAGGGCGGACTTTTCTAATTATACCCAAAAAATATAATCTTATATTGAAAATACCACTATGCACTATTTCCAATCTTCTCAAGTAATAGTTCCCAAACGTTTGAAGACAATTTTTTATTTTTAAATTCATGGACCAATAATTATATCAAATGTTTTTTTTACATTACATGTTAATTAAATTATTTCGAAAAAAAAAGGGTAAAAAGTAAATTCTTTTGTTGAAAATTAATGCTTAAATTAAGATAGCATTGAAAATTTTTATATATTACTAGGTTGACTGTTATGTACTACGCACCTAGCTCTGTTGAGGCCACATTAATATTCTACCAAAAAAATAAATTCACCTTGAAAATCTAACTTAAAGATCCTACTATTCACTATTATCAATCCTTTATAGGACTGGTTCCCAAACTTGTTTGAAGTGGAACCGTCATATCGCTGTTGTAGTTTTTATTTAAATTTTAAAAAAAATGTTTTGAAAATGAGAATTTGAGATGGAATAAATTATTATATTTTTTTAAATTGAAATTTATGATAATATTTATAATTTTAAAATCCGTATCAGAGTGTAGTCTTTTTTAAATTCTTGAACTCGTTTGATTTTCAAAAAAAGGACAATTGAGCTTTTTGACCTGTAAGATGTATCTTAATAACACCCGGAAAAAACTGTAATAGAATGAAATGTGGAATTTATAAAATTCTAAGACTGGTAGTTATTGAAATAAACGATTACACACACAGACAAACAAAGCATATTATATACATAACTAATAATAGGATAACTGGAAAAAGCTGTATTAAATCTGATCTTTTTTAAAAACTGAAACTATTCGGATTTTATAAAAAATGACGATAATGCACACACCGACAGACACAAACTCTAGTTATACTTTAAACTTAGAATACCACTTAATAAAATTCTAAGTCTTGTTTTATTTTTAAAAATAGGACGGGTAATTTGGCGGTTTTACCCTGAAAGATCAAATTTGTGTTAAAATCTAATCCTCGAAAAACTGCATTAGACATTGGTGTTTTTAAAATTCTACAGTGTAGACATCGTACTTTCGTAAATAAGATGGAACAATTAAAATTAAAAAACTAGAACCCTCCTTAAAACCCCCTAAAAACCAACCTGAGAATATGATTAAAAAATTCTATAACACATTTCTTGAAAATATGGTAAAAAAAATTTTGATTTTAAAATCTATGAGTCTATATTTTTTAAACCATATTCTCATATCATAATTGTTTGATTTTTAAAAAAAAAAATAATTAGGGTTTTTGATCGGTAAGATGTAAGTTTCTGAGGTTAAAATTTATCTTAATTTCATCACCGGAAAAAACTAATGGAAATGTGAAATTTTTAAAACTCTAAGACCTTTAGTTAATGAAATAAACAATAACAGATAAACAAATAGTTTTATATAAGTTAGGGTATTTCCCAATAAGACTAGTTTAATATATGATGGTTTGTAAAAATTTTTATTTAGATAAAAGTGCTCGCATCGGGGTACGTTTGAAAAATTTAGAGTGTATTCGAAATTTTGACATTTTTTGTAATGAGAGAAAATAAAACTTAAATTTTACAAGTTAATACATTAATTTAAATGGTTGTCCCATGTAAAATGTTATTATGTTATACAAGTTTAATTTTAATAATTTAGATGAAACACAGTTAAATGAATTTGAGTAATTTTAATCAAATATATTTAAATTTGAATGTTTAGGAACAACAATAGTAATTTGCATGATAATGATACAGATTTTTCTGTCACAGTAATTCTTAATTATTTAAAAAAAAACTTTTATCGGTTGAAAGTGTACCATTATGCATAATTATTATTACATATTATCAACAAAATTTTTTAAATTAACAAAATGTTTATAATAATAAAATTAAAATCTATGGCATAGTTTAATCTATTTTACAGAATTCCCTGTACGGAGTATCGACGAATATTTTGTTTAATGGGGCATAAATTTTCCAAAATGAGCACTTTAAAAAATTTTTATTTTTGACAGTCTATTATTTTTTTTTTTTAAATTTAAACTGTAACGTCCTACCCGTGGATAAGTAGTTTAGGTTATGTGACAATACACATCGTTTGCAAAAAATTTTAGGGAATATTTTTAATTTTTTCAATTTCACAAATTGGCCTCTTCAATTTTTTAAGGGGTTTGCGAAAAATTTTTGTTGAAAGGGTCAGTGTAGTTGTAAGTTTAAAATCTCTGTTCTAAATTATTTTAATGTTTATTGGTACTAACTGTTCGTGCAAATGGAGATTGTAATGAAATAAGTTGTCATCGGTTACAGAAAAATAAAAATTAGATAATTTCGGCCTGTGCAGGTCTTTAATTTATAATTTCTATAATGATTTGCATAGTTTATCATTTTCGAAAATCACTCCCAGTGTTCTTGAAACACCGTGTTTTAAAATTTAAATAGTGCTATCTAATTTTAAATTTTGTATATTTTTATATTGTACTACATTAATGTTTCTCAAATTTCTATTTCCATATTTTTACAAGTTGTACATGGAAATAATTAAAAAAATTTTGGTGCACATGCAAATAACAAAATAGTTAACATTTTATATCTATTTTGTAAGATTTTACAAGTAAAAGCTGTGAATTTAAGATACAGAGTTGTTATTTTGGTGCACATGCAAATAACAAAATAGTTAACATTTTATATCTATTTTGTAAGATTTTACAAGTAAAAGCTGTGAATTTAAGATACAGAGTTGTTATTTTGGTAAAAAAAATTTGATGAACTGTCTCCTAGTGAAATTTTAGACAGTTAGTTTTCAATTTTCGCTGGGCACACATAAAATTATGTGGGCACATCGGTGGAGAAACACACTACTGCACATTATATTATTAGCATATTTTATTCATTGAATTATTTTTTAGCAAACTGAATCTCTAATTGAGGAATCAAAGGTATTTATTGCTAATTATTAATCATTATAATACCTTCAATTAATGTAGTTAAAAAATACTGAAAAAATGTTGATTAAAGTTCAACGTCAAAATTCTCGAAAATCCTTTCTTTTAGAACAAATGGATGCTGTAATTTATACAAGTTTTTACATTTTTATATATTTTAATGTTTCAGACTGTCAGATCATTGGGAAATGAAATTAAAAGAAGAAGTAGTCAATTTAAAATTTCAAAGTTTGAAATGAAAAAGGAGATTGAAGAAAAAAGAAATAAAATTGAAAATAATGAAAAGGTTTTTTATATAATTTTAAAAATGTGATTGACGACTAGTTTTTTGATTATTTCGTGGATTTATTATCATTTTTTTTTGATTGTGTGAAACTATTTGTCTTTGTGTTTATATAATTTATAATATTCATGTCCCGGTATTGACTAACAACAAATATATACAGAATATTATACACATTACATTTTGGTGTGAAAAAACTCAAAAATTAATATGTATTAGTTTGATTTATACACCCTGTGATTAGTGATTGTGCCGGGACAAAATTTCCGGGAATTAGATTTCCCGAGATGTTTACAATTTCCCGGGATTTTCCGAAAAAAATTGAGACATACCTGTATTTGATTTATGTTTGTTATTACTATGAAAATATGATTATATTATTATATTTAAAATTTTCCATTTCAAAAATCCCACCACTAATAAAATTTAATCAAAAATATGATTTCAAAACCTCATGGAAAAATTGACTTACACCGATATTCTTTTTTTAAAAATCCAATTTTACGAAATCTTATGAAAAAAATCCACTTCATAAAACCACAAATAAAAAATTTCATTTTCCAGCCCTTAATGGAAAAATATCCTTTTTCCAATACTTTTTTTAAAAATTTCTTATTCCAACTACAAATTACTAACACTTAAGGGAATTATTTTATTTTTCCAATATTATTTTGAAAAATATTATGAGTTGTTACGAACTGGAATGCTATCATCAAGATTGTTAAAATTAAAGGAAGCCCTTCTGACCGTTCAACCTACGTCAACACAAAATGAAAGAATTTCTATACTGCTTCTAATTTCGTTACAAAACGTAGAACGCGTTTAAAAGACGAATCTATCAATATTATGTGTTTTTTTAAACACTTTTTCAACAATCTAAAATAAATAAATTTTTTTTTAATTAAATTTGTAAATTTCAATTTAGATTCGTGTTATTTTATTAATTAAATTTCTTTTTGTTTCTAAAATTAATTAAGGTCTCTAAAATTTTTAATATCTTCTATATTATATATGAATAAATTTTTTTTATTTTTCCCAGGAAATTTAATTTTTAATTTCCCGGTTCTCAACTTTTGTTATTTGCCGGGAAATCACACTCACTACCTGTAATAGAGTCTTATGGCAAGTTTTTTAAATAAATGGATGAAAATTGAACCGTTTTGGTTCAAATATAATTGATTGTTTATTAAATTTTTGATTTCAATTTTTCTTGTCACAAAGTTTGGTTTTTAAATTAGATATTTTAATAAATTCAACATAAAAATGAACCAATGTTTTTATTTTATAAAATTTGGACCAACCCCAGATCGATGTTATTCATGTTTTGTAGATTCTGAACTAATTTACAATAAATATGTATTTATTAGATGATAAAGCAAATTAATTGTGCCAATAATGCTTTAAATTCTAATCTGAATGAGCTTGAAAAGAAATTTAACGATCAATACCATGAAATTAAAAATGCGGTAATTTTTATATTTATTAGTTAACAAAAACGTCATTAAGCGGCTTTTAGCATTACTCTTCTCTTTACTCTGTATCCTTTAATTTTTAATTATTTTTATTTCTCTTTGAATTTGAAATATTTGGTCTAATACAAATAAAATGTTATCTACCTTACCTACTTTTTACATTTTGATTGATCTCAATGGTAAATATCCGTCGCTTAATTTTTAATAATTAATCGCATCTATAACACGGTGCGACACTGAAAAATACAATCAGATAAAATTTATATTATTATAAACATATTAGATAACAAATTGTATAATTCAAAATTATTTTTAGAGATCGGGTTCAAAAGTTATTCCACTTTCAAATTTTAAATAATAAATAAATTTCTTCATATTAATGTAGACTTTTGCAACGCGATGTATTTAAATTTATCACAAATGAGTTGTAATTATAAAAATGGATTTTTACAGGCCCTGAAATTGATAAGATTTTGAAAAATCCTATGTTCTATCTACATTTAAAACTTTAAAACAAGTTTTCAAGCTTTTAATGATGTACGTGGTTTTTTGGGTAAGGAGCGCAAAAATAATTAAATGAATTGATAGAAGAGTTATTCGATTCCTACAAAGCAGTTGGGTGTCTGTTTAGTCACAAGATGTATTATTTACGTTGTCATACTGATTTTTTTCCCCACAATTGCGCCATGTATTATTATCTGTAGAATTATCTGATGAGCATGGTGAACGTGTACATAGCATGATGAAAAAATTTGAAAAAAACTATAAAGGCAAAGATCCAGTAGCACTTGTATCAGATTTTCTGTGGTGGATCAATGCAAAATATATTTTTTACTAATGTTAATAAAATTTAAAATACGTATTTTCATGTATTCTTTAAATGAAAATAACTCTAAGGCGGGTGATCTGAGCTAACCGGAAAGTTAATCGCAAATTGTAGCTGATGAATAAACACTTTAATATTTTTTAATAATTTTACGTTGTATTGAAAAAAATCATTTCACCTTTGGTTTTAAGGTCAAAGTTATCGAGTTTGATACTATGGGTTTATCAAAACAAAAAATTAATTGCACCATCAGAAAGCCACTGCGAAATAACTTATAAGATTATCAAATAATTTTTTAAAAATTAATTTTAATGAATTCATATTACAATTTATACGAATTGGAATTTCTATACAACACTTTTTTGCCTAAAGAATTATTTTTCAGGTATATATAAGTATAGTTTAACGATCTGAAACTATAAGATCTTACATATCGTTAAAATTCTAGTATTATTTTCGTGAGTAGATTAACAATAAAGTAATCTTATAATGTTTTATCGCAAAAATTTTAATTTTGTCGCACCGTGTAATATTATTTTTTATAATACATTGTATTACAATGTATGTATGTTCCTTATTACTGAAAAATAACACGTATCAACCAATCTGGTAGATATATTTAAGCTAAGACTATATATAAATTAAAAGGTAATACTGTAAAATGATTATATATTGATTTATATTTTTTTTAGAAAAATAAATATGAAGAAATTAATATGGCTTTAAAATCCGATAGTTTACTGAAAACAGAATTCGAAGAAAAATATAAAATAGAAAAAAGGAACAACGAATTATTAGAAAAACAATTGAAGGATTATAAAAAATTAAAAATAAATGTAATTTAACTTTTTAAAATAAAAACTAAACATACCATCTAAACCAGGCTGGTTCAATTAAATTACAGTGGACCATACTTTTAATTTACAAATTTGGCAATTGTATTTGCCAATTATTCGTAAGTACAGTTTTAAAAAATTTTTAAACGCTTTTCATATACAATGTTGTAGTATTTCAATCATTATTGATTATTATTCAAAAAATTTTATTCTCATAATTTTATCAGTTTTTTTATTTTTATTCACTGTTCCAACAAAGTACTGTAAATTCCCTAATATTGACCATTGGCATGGACTGTACTTTGAACCAGCCTGAATAATATAATATTGTGTTTTTTAGGAAATTGATCAATTAAATGAGACTATAAACAAAATCCAAGCTGATATGCGTATTTTGAAACAAGATTATACAAATTTAAAAAAAACTACAACTGTATGCCGTATATTGGTGTATTAGTTATAATATTTTTTAGAATAAATCTAACTTGTCACAAAAACTTCAACAAGAATCTAAAAATACTATTGAAAGTTTAGAAAAATTACTTAAATCTGCTAATCTTGAATTGGAACAATGTAAAAATAAATTGGTAATGTGAAATTATATTTATTGGATCTCAAATTGTGATTCTATTTATCTATGATTTTGTAAATTTTTTGGTTGCTGTTATTCTAAAATTGCACAAAAGTGGAGATTAATGAAAAACAGTTACTTTATGGTCACGTGATGTGAGGATAAAAGTTGGATTTTTAACCCTATTTTTTAGATTGAATATGAAAAAAAAGAAAAAAACATTGACGAAGTAGTTAAATCTAACAGCGATAAAATTAAAAAGAAGCATTTTATTGAGGTAATAATTTTTTATTTAAATTTTTAAATGATAATGGTAATATCACTGATTATAATATATAATTATAGTTATACATTGTTATGATATATGTTACTATACTGTATATTGGATAATAAATATCCACATTTAATAGACAATATTTGATTATATGAATATTGAGCATGATGTATTTATTTTAGTTGGACAATTTGAAAAATGAACTGAACGAATATCATGCTACTGAGCTGAAGAATACCTGTGAAAAGTATGATGCAATATTATCAGATTCCAAGCATAATCTCATGAAGGAATTTGAACAATTCAATAAAGAGAATATTTCGGAAATGGAAGAATTACAATTAAAATTTGAAGAATTTAAAAATGAAACTAACGAAAAGTATGGTATATTTCAGCATTTACAATAATTTATAGAGAAAAATATGGAGAAGTTTATAAAAACGAACTAATGTCTTTGGTTAATATTGAAAAGCAAAATAGGTTAACTATATGGATTTTATATTTTTTTATGTTAATTATAATTTTATAATTTTATCATTTGAATGTTTTTTAGAAATTCGATTATTTCTATTTTACGAAAAATGGTGAATAAGTACGACGCTGAATTTGATTCTACATCTTTAAAGAATAGGTATTGTGCGTTTTATTTATATTGCTTTATTGTTAGTCCTATTGATCAAAAACAGGATGATATGTATCAAAGTAAAGATGTATTATTCGACCTTTATAAAGAAGAAATAAATAATATTGATTTTTCTGTGATGTCTAAATCTCCGAATGTTGGCGGTTTAAGTGGAAATGAAAAAATTCACAGGTATGAATTCAATTACTTGAAATTACCCTTGAAAAAACGTAACCTAATTATTAGCATTTCTATCGAAGGGTATAAATTGAATAGGCTGGTTAGATTTCATTTTGATTGAGATGTTGAAATTTAATAAATCTAATTATTAATTTCATATTATAGCAAACCAAATTTGCAGAATGATTTATTAACTTCTATTGAAGATAATATACAAAGACAAAAAAAATTGAAGGGATATTTACACCAGGTTTTAAAAATATTTATTATTATTTGTTTTTTATTTTATTTTTTACCGAAATGAATGCAAATTGAATTTAGATTTTGGAGAAAAAACCTGCCGTTTTTGTGTCTCCACTTAATAAAATACACCAGACCAAACCCGATATTTCAAACTATAACGATCCGAAAAAAGCTAATTTTAGGGTATTTTATTTTTTTGTTATATGATGATTAAGCACCCAATTGGTAATAAAGGAGAATTTCAAAATTTTATATAAAAATCATGTAGCTTTTACATTATTACGTTGTATTCTAAAAATACTCTTCTCTACTTTTAATTTTTACAACTTTTTGGTTTTAAATGATTGAAATAATAGAGATATAAGGTCTAGCATTGGAAGAACGGACTCATTTCTTGAAATTTAAAATATGTAAATTCTTTATAATTATAGCAATACAGTAATTTTCAACTGGCCGGTTCTAATTTTTAATTTTTCGTCAATTTTACATTAGTTGACAATATTTTAATTTAATTTTGATCTTTCTTATTTAGAAATCATCTCTTGAAGATAAACAAAAAAATAAAAAAATTTGGAAATAAACTTTATAAACTCAGCGGATATTATACTAATATTTTTTTGATAATACAATGATTGCTACTTTTTAACCATGTTGATTTTTATTCGGTTCTAGGTGTATTTAATCCTACTATTTCATTATTTTCTTTCATTTTTATGGATGAACGGATCAATTAGTTTCATAGCAATTTTTTTATTTTTTTTGTACATTTTTAATGAATCAAACTACAATAATAATGAATAATAAAGCTAACATATCTGCAATGGAAAGCGATTTTCAATACAATTGAACCATTTCTGCCAAACGATTCTTTGTACTTTTATATTAATTTTTAGTAATGTTTGTTTACATCAAATTCTCTTTATCAATTTTTTCCTTTTATTTTCTGCTTTGACTGATTTTGATAAATAAAAATTTAAAGCTGTGATGACTGCGCTTGTTGAAAATGGGTAACAAAATATAAATTTGTTTGACCTTTTAAATTTTAAAATGGAATGTTTATTTCTTATTTGATATTAACAATTATAAAAAAATATACTCAGCGATCTAAACAATGTTATCTTGTGTAGTGTTGAGTGCCATTGAAAAACTTTCACCTTAATTTAATATTTTGTAAATAAAAAATTTAATATTGTTTACAAAGAATAACTGCGACATTGACAGTGTCAGAACAGCCACCAAGACATGCAAAAATAATTAAATTTTTGGATATTTCTTTGGCTAAATTGATGTCTTCCTTAAAATTGAATTTACTTTTTGTTTTGGTTTGATTAGGTTCATTCTGATCATGTGATTTACTCTTATCAATTTTCCAATTTTTAATTCTTTTCATAGCAGAATAATGATGAATTTGTGCATCCAATTCAATTTCTTTATCCAAGGTTTTTGAGCAACTATTCATGTCCAATGAAGAAGTTTTTTTCGTGAAATTTTCAAACTCAGTTGTTTGCAATGGTATATTTTTCAATTTTCCATTGGGCAGCATCTAAAAAAACTAATTAATTAAAACATGATTATATTAACATGTTTTTACAACATCACATAATGGGTTTGTCGAGAATTTATAGGAATGTCCATATTTTTAGTGGTAATTAATTATTATATAAACACTAAAAACTACTGTAATTTATTAATATTACTCTATCAACTAATGATTTCACTTCATTTTTTGAAAAAATTTGCCAAAATGAATTTGAAGCTATCACAATGTAATTTGGTTTATTCTTTTTATAATCAAATGTACGCAATGAACATTTTAAATTAGTCAATGATCTCAAGTTTTTCCATCCATAATTTCCTAAACAGCGTGTGGTAGAACAAAAATTATTGACCAAATTATCTCTCGATTCACTAAAATGTCCACCTTTAAGAATAAGTCAATTTTTAATTATATAGAACCTTTTGTTTTTATTCTTTTTTGTTCCAATTTATTTTTATAATTATGATTTACTGATAATTGAGTTATTGATCCGTTCATATTTACACTTATGGCGGATACATCTCCTAAATTAATTATAAAATACGTTAAAAACTTCAACATTGATTGGACGTTTTTATAGGTATCCGCATCCCAGTTTTATAGGTACAAATCCCAATTAAATATTTTTTTGATTAATAAACAATTACTTATAAAACCTAAAAAGTTAAAATTTACATAAAAGTTAAATTACAATCTTAAAAGAGGAATTTATATCTAAAATTAAGCAAAACTTAAAAAAATAATATTGAACCATAAACGGAAATTTTAATAAATTTTCTTTTAAATATTCTAAATTACTCTAAATAAATAAATTTTAACAAAAAAAAGATAAATTTTTCGCTTAAAAGGAAATTCAAGAGACTTCGTTAAATAACCTAATTAAAATTAAATCAAAAACAATAATGTATGTAAATTTTAATTAAAAATTAATCTAATGTCTAAAATTAGTAAAAAAAAATTACATTTACCCCTAAAAGAGGAATTAACGATGATTTTGAAGTTGAAGAGAATTGATTTAAAAAATCTAATATTACTCAGACATAAAGTAAAATAAATTCATCAACGCAAATTTCACAAAAAAAGTTATATTTAATCCTAAAAGAGACATTTACTTTGATTTTATTTTTAAAATTAAACAAAAGTCTAAAATTACACCAAAATAGTAAAATAATACATCAACGGAAATTAATAGAAATTTTATATTTAAAATTCTTAATTACTCTAAGAAAGCTAAAATTTACAAAAAAAAGAAAAGATTTTGAATAAAGAGACCCAAAAACAGTAAAATGAACCCTTCAAAAAGAATTTATATTGATTTTATTTTAAAAATAAAAAAATATTTCCAAAAAAAGGTAAAATTTATTAATAAACAGAATTAGAAGCTTTAAAGAAATTTTATTAATAAATCAAGTAAATAAAATCTAAAATTAAAATTAACCAAAAAACGAAATTTAACCCTAAAATGAAACTTGAAGATATTTGTTTCAAATTTTTTAAAAATAAAGTAAAATGAATGCATAAAAGAACCTAAAAGGAATTTATGTAAATATTATTTTATTTGACCAATATAACTACCAAAGTTTACATATAATAAATAGTTACCCAAATTTGACGAATATATTTCCAACGTAGAAAAATTGATAAAACACATAAACGTACAACTCGAAGAAGGTAAAATACATTTAGTAGAATCATATCCAATATACTTGATATTTTTATCTAATAAAATGTGTAATTTTCGAAACGTTTTAAAAACAATGCGTTTAGTATCAACATGACCATCATTAATATTATCATTAACTTTTGAATATTTTTGAAAAATTTTTTTAAAAAGAGGATAACAATTTTGACTACAATATTTTATCGAGTTTATAGATTTTCCAGTAAACATTGCAAAGAAACCAAACTGGACATGTTTTTTGAAATTTTTGACACTGTAATTATTACGAACTAAAATTTTTTGCATATTTGATAAATTTGTGTCAATTTCACAGACATTTGAAATCCCATCAAACATTTGACTACCATTAGCATAACCACAATTCCAATTGTTTAAAAAATTGCATTGAAAATTATCTACCACTATTCTATCCAAACATCGATTGGATTTCAAATAATTTATAATATCTTTATTACTAAAACTTTTTTTGTTTTTAGATTCAATTTTTGGGTTGTGTAAAACATTTACGCTAATGTGATTATTTCCAATATGTGATTGTAAATTGCATATTGGTCCGTTTAGTACTTTTAAATTTAAATTGTCCAAATTTTCATTATAGGTGATACTATGAAATTTATCAAACATTCTCACATTTTTTATATCTTTATCTTTTGAATTCATCATCTTTTCAAGGTAGATTTGTTTAGCTTTTATGATGGCTTTTAGGGACGTTTTAGTTGAACCGGAAAATTTGCAAGTATCTATTGCACAATGATACAGTCTATGATGTTTCAAATTGTATATTGATATAAATTTTTGACATTCTTTGCAATATAAGTTTGCATCGTCCAAGTTAAATTTCATTTATTCAATTCAATAAATGGGTATATAGTAAATGTTTGTTTACGTTTCGTTAGACAATTTGACCTATAAAAATTCAATAATGTTGAATCTCAATTTATTTAATACACCCATATAATATGGGCCATATTAGTGCCGTTTCATTGATTTAATAGTGAGTTAAGGATTTCAGAAAGAAACCGGCATAGACCGACAAATTTCGGTCCATATTTTTGTTATCGTTATTTTTTCAACTATCCACTACATGTTGTCGGTCTTAGATCAGTCTTCATCTGTTTTTAATACCTAAATTTTTTTTGCTACCCTTAGACTTAAAAAAATACGGAACCAACCCACTCGGTTTTCTACCGTCTGAACAAAACATAAAAATTTAAGCTGATGTTGATATGAATTAAATGTATATTTTGAAATAATAAAAGTAGACTAAAAAGTATTTATCATGTTAACATTAATTAATAATCAATACGTAACTGTATATTGTATATGTTACCAATTTTATACACTGTATAGTATACACTAAAGTTTAGTGACTAAACCTAAATCACAATTTTTGCAAATACTACTGTATACAATGAAAGTGTACATTTAATAACACGAGACAATATTTAATTTATCGAAAATTTACATAATATACTAAAATATTTAAACTGAATAAATATTCAGTTTCATTTCGATTATTATGGAAATTGATTAATTTCCTTAGTTTGCATATTTATAAATAAATAAATTGATAAAATAAAAATTTGACTGGAAAAGAAGAAACTTACCATTGTAGCTTAAAAAGTAAACTATTTTTTATCAACTATAAGCAAAGTGTTGTCTGGTATTTGCAATGTTTCGACTATGCAACCGTCATTTGATTTTGTACTTATCCTAGATTTAATAATTTATAAAATATCCACATAAAATGCTGGCTCCATGAATTATCTGTAAATGAATTGCATAATGTGCTAATAAATATATATTTCAAATACTACTTGGTTTTATATTGATAAGCAAAATATACATACTTGTATACATAATAAATGTATATAACAAATTTAAAATCCATTTATTATACTCATTTCATTTATTTCAGATTATTAATTTTATTTGATCTAATCAATTAACACATGTATTACCTTTACGTTTGGATTCTTTTTGTCACGATCTATTCAGAGGTATGTTTCTTTTGTAATTGTGCAAGTATGTAAAAACTTTAATAATACGAGTTTTTTCAGTTTTATTTTTTACTTGGGTATGGTCAAAGTATTAATGAATACAATGTACATTGTACACCATTTTTATTTTGATGAATATTTTAGAATACAAATACTAATACCCATCTATCGACCACTGAGGAGGAAAAGTTGTTGATTGCCATTCCATGTAATGGAAAAGTAATTTCATATTTGAAGAAAGGAAAATGGATTAAAGATACTAGTGATTACGAATGTATTTTTCAGCCATCCGATATATTGAATTATTGCAAAAAGGTAATTTGAAAATTTTTTTCAAATAAATATAAATCAGAATTCAATTTTACCAACAGTAAAATAATAATGATACAAGTTTAAACAATATTTTAAAACTAATTGTTAATAAATAAAATTGATTAAATTTTATCATAATTTTATATATTGTACCACGTGTCTGGACACGCAGGCTCAGAACACACCACTGTTGTACCTAATCAATGATTAGTAATCATTAATGCAGAATAATATGACCTAAAGTCGAGATATTGTTCAGCAAAGAAATGTTTACTTTTATAAAATTTAATAAAAATATTAGTTTTATATAAGACTAGGTTTACTGTTATATACTACATACAAATAGCACCTAGCTCTGCCGAGAGTACATTTTTATTATATCAAAAAAATAAATTAATGTTGAAAATCTAACTTAAAAATCCTACTATTCACTATTACCAATCCTTTAAAGGAGTGGTTTCCAAACTTGTTTCAGGTGGAACCGTCATATCATTACTTTTTACTTTAAAGTGAATGATTCCATCTTAATTTTTTGTTTAACATTTGCGTAAAGAATTTTAAAAACAATTCTTACCCCTTTTTTTAATTTATTAGACAGAATGTGTGTATAATATTAAAATATTAAAGTAAAAACAGTCCAATCCTAAAAATTGTCATAAATAGCATAAATTCCAGAAAAAATAAAATTATAAAAACCTATTTTGTCATTTTCAATGTGATAATATATGTTCAGTACCAATTTAATAAATACTTAAAATATCAATTATGTATCAATAATTAACGGAATCAGCATTTTAAAAACACATTTCAGATGAATTTTACCAATTTTGAATTAGAATTGCAAAGCATTGTAATAAATATAAAAATGATAATAACAAAGTTGTACTTTTAGTACTTCGTTGTTTAGTTTCACAGTGAAATGTTTTGAAAATAGAATTTGCGAATCATAAATTGCGTAGAAATGAAAAAAATCTCTAAGGAATCAATTATATAGATTTGCACTCATATTCATTTATTGGAAATTTGTAGGCGTTCAACGCACATTATTTTTTGAAATTGTAAGATGATTATTTTAGTTTTTCATTTTTAATTTTAATCCAACATTTGAAAAATATTGGTTAATAATATATTAAAAATTAATTTTCACCGGGAATGCATAGATTTCTAGGGTTGTAATTTTGTATTTATATCAACTGGAATAAACTGTATCAGAATAAACTTTTTTTTTAATTGTAGGACCATTAAATATTTCAAATTTTTTGTTTTTGTTAATAAAATAGTTTCGAAATAAAAAAAATGAATATTAAAGTTCTTTTTTGACCGTGAAGTCACTTATTCAGATTGAAATTTTTGGTGTGTCTTAACAAGATATAATTGTACCATCTGTAATTTTTTTGAATGCTAGGGCAATTTTCATTTAAAAAAAATGGTAATCTGGGGTTAGATTGGGGAAAATTATTTTTTTTGAGATTTCTATTTATAATAATGTTTATGATTTTAAAAACTATCCCAGAATTTATGCTTAAAAAAAATTTGGGACATATTTCATTTTTTAAACAAAGGGTAATTCGTGGTTTTGACCATGAAGATATGCGTTTTTTGAGGCTGAAATTAACGACAATGTTAATGATTTTAAAACTCGTTCCAGAATGAATGTTTTATTAAATGTTTGGGTTGATTTTGGGCCGATTTTTTTTAAACAAAATTACACTAAATATTACACTGAACAACACTGAAAAAAAAATCTGCTTAAAAATAAGATAATATGAAAATATCAATTATAATTGTTTATCTTTAGTAATAATTTTTTTTATTTATCAATTTTTCTCTGGGCGCACTAGTGCGTCTGGATACGCCGGTTGAGAAACACTGAACTTATTTAAATTTTAAATAAACGGCAACACATGTTTAATTTTATATATGTGTAAATGATACACATCCCTCTTCAACGCCATTTTTTTATATGCGAAAATTTTAAAAATCAATATTCATTTATTACATGACTACATTTTATTATTACATTAGTATATTTTATACGTTACTGTACATACGACGCAAAAAAAAATTTCGCGATTACCCATGAAAGATATATAATTACCCACAGGTTGGGAATCACTGTTGTATGCTATACAGTCAATTTCCATGTTTTTGAAATTGTAGGACGAATATTTACAATATAATTTTAATCCTAAAATTTGAAAAATATTGGTTGATTGAAAAAATTGAGTTATTTTTAACAGGGAATACGTACATTTCTGGGGTTGAAATGTTGTATCTATATCAACTTGAATAAGATGTATAATTTTGAAATTTATCATATTGATGATGATTTTAAAATCTTTATCAGATTGTGTATTGTGTTGATAATTGAGGTCTCGTTTCATTTTTAAAAAAAAGGATTATTGGAATTTTTGATAGAATCTAATCGACGAAAAAGTAGTACTATAAAGTTGTATTTTTAAAGCTCTACGCCTCTTACTTTCTAAAATAAACTGGAACGAACAAATAACTAAACAGACATACATTTTTAAATAACATTAAATTAACTTAATTAATTACCAAAAAACGAAAATTTAAGTGACATCATCTGATAATGATTGATATTTTTACTCAATTAACAATTAATATTTTAAAAATGAATTTAATAGATATTTAAAAACAACAATATCCAAAATTATTTTGAATCCTATGATTGGGAATATGTAACAATAGAATGTGGAGATGAAAAAAATTGTAAAGAAATTAGTTATTGGACCCGTCCTTATGAATGCACGAGTAAATATACCTTATAAACCTATATATTATTAATGAATTTTAGTGACAATGGATAGTGAACCATTATTGGTTCCAGATGAATGCGAATTCATGTTCTTAAACAGAGAACCAAATTGTATGACACACAATGCATGGATGACATTAGCGAGTGATCACTGTCAAGCAAATTACGACGGAAAACTTCTGAGAACGTCTCCATTTAATTCATGTGGAGTAGGTTTATATAACGGTGTAGAATTTGTGTGTTGTTATAATTCCACTAAAAAAATTGAAATTGAAAAAGCCGACAGAGATGAAATTATAATTGATGTTGATGGAACCGAACATGGTGTTGGTGTGAAACTTAAAGATGATTTAAAAGATGAAATTAAGGAGAATAAACACATTTTATATGAGGAATATTTAATTGAACCAAAAAGCTTTGATGAAGAATCCGACTACTATTCTAGCGCCATAGATGATTTAATGAAGTCGTATCATTCCAAATTGGCTGAAGTAAATTTTTAATAATTATAAAATGTATTTATTATTTATAATTAATAATTTAAATTTTGTAGTTAATGAAACATTGGACCGTTGAAAGCGGTAATCTCAGAAATGCCGCATTGGAGGACGATTTGAAAAGTGCTACTCAGAATGAAATTAGTGTGGTACTTTTTATTTATTTATTATTTATTTATTAGTGGCCACCGGCCACCAATTTTTTACCTGCGAGATTCACCCGGCGATAATTGAGATATTGCGTCACTTTAATATTTCTAATTATCTTATAATCATGTCTAGGTCATTATAAACTTGTTATTACTTAATTCGATAGTTGAACAAATGGAAATTTTAAATAAGTGGTTTTTATAATCTACCTCTAGTCAAAACTTGCATTTTTTTTATTATAGAAATATCAAAAACTTTACAAAAACGTTGAAGATGATAATCACAGGAAAAAAAAACAAATCCAAGATGTTCATCAATGGCGAATCCAAGATTATATCAATGATGAAAAACGAATAATTTACGACAAATTTGTGCAAAATTTGCATAGTTTGGAAAAGGATGTAATATTAATTATGCGTCATTTTATTATTTAAATATAGACTCAAAAAATTGGAGAAAATTTAGCAGATTTTATTTCTGTTGAAACCAAAGATATAGAACACGCTATAAAACATTTAAAAGATAAACATAGTGAACATAGAAATGCCGAGTATATACAAAAACATGTTATTTCGATTAAAACTAGAATTAATGCTACTGTGTCCATGTTGATGGTGTTGGATAAAAAGGACGAGGATAAGGTTAAATCAATAATTGGTAATATTGTTATATGTCTAGACTAGTTGTTCCCGATTCAAAAAGTGTACAGACCCCATTTCAAAATATTTATTTTTTTTGGACCCCACACGAAACCTGAAATATATAACATTTATGAAAAAATTAAAGGTTTTTCTCATAAGATTTGGTAAAATCGTGTTTTTCAAAAAATATTAGAAAAAGGTGATTTTCCCTTTAATTTAGGTTGGTAAATTGATTTTTTATTTGGGGTTTTGGATTAAAAAATTGTTGCTCATAAGATTTGGTAAAATCAAATTTTTCAAAAAAATATCGGTAAAAGTCGATTTTCCTTGAGATTTTTGGAATAATAATCTAGCTGTCATCTAGGCTTTAGGATAAATTCACAACATCTGGCAAATCTGTAATAGAATTTTCTGTAAAAAATTCTACAATTAAACAAAAGTTGATAAAATTTTTTTTTATATTTTATTGGAATTTTACGGACCCCAAAGCCATATAGGCATATTCAATCGGGAACCACTGGTCTAAACTGTAGTCTAAAGGCTGATCAAACTTTTCCTTATGGACCCTGGTCCAAAAACTTTTGAAATGAAATTTAATACATTCAATGCTTTTTCAAATTATTTATAGGGTCCATGAAAAAACGTTTAAATAACCCATTTCAAAAATTGTAATTTTTTAAATCAAATTTCGTCAAGGGACAATACACCCATTCTTATAAATATTATAATATAGATTATTAAAATAATAAAAATGAATTTTAGCCGAAAACCTCACAAAAATGGAAAATTTGATAAACACTTCATCCTTAATTTCAAGTACCGAACCAAAAAATGAAAAACAAACAAAAACAAATGTTATACAAAATGTAGAAACAAAAAAGACTGATAAAAAAGTAAATCCAGTGTATACATCTAGACAAGAAAATGTACAAAACTATGAAATTTTAATTGACGAAAATTTAAATTTAAATTTAAAAAATGACGTTAAATCTGAAAATAAAATCATTCCACTAGAAAAAGAAAGTGAAATAATATTTAATGAATCAAAATTATTGCAAGACAATAATTTTGAAAATGTTGCAAACAGTAAAATTATAATTGATGAAACTCCGATAACTGAAAATTACAGAGTAAGTAGAAGTGTGATAAAAAAGACTACAAACAAAAACACAAATTATGTCTCAATGCCAGTGGGAATACTACTTAGCGCAATACCAATTGTAATTGTCATTATTCTAATAGTATTTCTAGTTAAAAGGAAATCATTAATCAACTTTAAGTTACAAAACAAGTTTTCTCGAAAATACAATTTTGAACCATTAAATAAAGATGAACATAAAATGACTGATGATTCCAAGTTAGCTGAACAATTACAGTATAGTGGTTATGAAAACCCTACATATGTTTACTTTGAAAAAAATAAACAACATACTAATTTTTCAAAAAAAAATATTAATGGTTCAATTAATTCAAGTAGTCCGATAATTAGGCCGAATACAGAAAATCAAAAATCTGCGTCTTTTATATTAGAGTAAAGAAAATCCTTGTCAATGTCATATATAGCTATTGTGTGTGTTTTATAGTTAATAAGTATTATAATGATTAAATTTAATTTACATGTTAACATTTTTTTCGTTTTTTTTATTTTTTACCGGTGTATTAAACAAGTTTTTATCCAAATATGATAATCCTTTGACAGGGTCGTCACGAGGTAAAACATCAATTAAAAAATCATACATGTCATTTTGAGAAACTGCAGTAGCTATATCTGATTTTT
The DNA here is from genome assembly GCA_001642005.1 of Intoshia linei. Taxonomy (NCBI): domain Eukaryota; kingdom Metazoa; phylum Orthonectida; family Rhopaluridae; genus Intoshia; species Intoshia linei. The sequence continues at coordinate 8,042 of LWCA01000392.1, read as the reverse complement.
GCAAAGTTCGACGTTTGTGTTCGCTAGTGATTATCCATGATCTTACGGTTAGTTCAGTAATGAATAATTCTGCAGCTTTGGCAAATAAAATGGGTACTTCAGAAGATATCATCTAAATTAGAGAATGTCATTTTTATTTAGAGTTGGTGTACCTTTACGTCTTCATCCAATTTCATTATACGTTTTACTCTGGCAATTGGTAGGGAAGATGTACGTATAAAACACTACAAATAAAATATAGTTTAAAATGATACAATATATTCTAAATATCAGAGTGCCACATTTTAATTAATCGTTGCGGGAGAGAAATTTTTGGATACGCGTTAAAAAATTTATAGATTTAATGTATATCGATATCTAAACAAGTTAGTTACCAGATATGGGTGCCAAACCTACCGTACCCAGAGACCACTCTTCAGGGGCACTGATGAAATTTTTGTAAAATGGGGGCATTATTTTTACAATTTAAGATTAACAAAATTATATTCTTAAATAACATAACTATTATGTGTGTTAAACTTAAAATGTCAAGTCAAGAGACTTAAAGATGACGTTAGGGCTATATGACACTATGCATAGTTTGTGAACATTTTTTAGGGACTTAATTTTGATTTACAGACGGTCTCGAGATTGGTAGGTTCTGCTCTGTGTATACTATATAGAATCTACTATTTTTATCTAGTCAGCCACTAGTTAACTCTCAAAAATATGTGTAGTAGTGTAGGGATATAGGGAGGCCTGATAAAAAATTGAATAAATAAAATTTTTCTACCTCTTAAATTTCATATTTGACTGTTTTTAAAACCACAACGTAACCGCCTTGATATATGATTACATTAACAGTGTATTAAAGTTACATCAGATAAGTTGTCGTACTTTTCGTTTACGGTGTCCCAATAAAAATCCACAATTTTATTAACATCCATTGTAGGATGTGCATGTTTTGCACTGCACATGAAAGTATTCTTTATTAATGTTTCATGTTTTCCATCCACTTCTTTTTCCATTAGTTCAAATTGAGAATTTAAAAAAAGTTATTTCAAATTTTTATTGTTCTGGCAACAATAATGTTTAAAGTCTCGTTACGATGTAAATGAAACTACAATAAAGTTTATGTTTAATAAGTTTTGTTCAATTTAATTTTCGCCGAAATTAAGTTTACATAAATTATTTAAATGTTTTGTAAATGAAATTGGTTTTTAGTTCTAAAAATTTTAGAATAATATCAGTCAAATTTATTTTATGTACATTAAAATGATTGATTGAAAAAAATTTGTGAAATATGACAAATATTTATACAAATATGTATATTATACTGGAGAACCAGAATACCGGTCAGATCATACTTACTGGCACATATCGTCAGATGTATCTTACAAAGAAGAAATGCAATGACGGTCACAGATGGAGATTTTCGTGTAAAACTGAAATTTCTATGCGTCACTAGCTTTTTCGACAAAAGTAAATTATCAATAGGTATTAAATAATAATAATATTAAATAGGTAATTAATGTATGTTATATTGTGGTAGAAAAAATAATTCAATATATTTACTATTGGTCCTGTGAATTAACGTCTCATACATTTCTTGGAAAAGAGCTCAAAATGTCCACCAAAACTGCGGTTGATTGGAAAAATTTTATGAGGGACATTTGTATCACATAAATGATGGATTACATTCAAAAAATAAGAGAGGGGATTGATGTACAAATTGAAAGTCAGTTTACCAAGAGGAAGTACAATCGCGGTGAAGTATACTCTCAATAATGGATTTTATATTTGTAAATTATACCCTCAATAAATATTTTTATTTATCGCAATAATGAAATTAATCACTTGAATGCATATATTCTTAACTAAGTAATTATTCATATTTTAATGAAACTGAATAGATTTATATACATCTAAGTTTGATATTTTTTAAAAAATAAATAAAGTTCAAATTTAAAAGTTTATTCTAGTGGGCCTTATTTTTTTGTAGAATTTAAAAAGTTCGCCTCGGCAGAATTAGATGGTGTTTGTACAAAGTTCATAACGCTCAACTCAGTCTTTATATAATTTAATTTCGAATTCCTATTTAGAATGTTGAAATAACGGAAATGTATATTACAAATATAAATACAAATTGTCTAATAAAGATTAATAAACAATTTATGAATTAGTTTAGTGATACAAACAACGTTGCTACGACATACAAATCCATATTTTGAAATAGTGCTCATTTTAATTAAAATGTCCTTAAATTTTGATGACAAGATTCATGGTGAAAAAACTAATTATTTATGTAGCAGTAGTGAATCAGAAAATGAAAATTGTATAGAAATAGATGATGATTCTAAAGACAAAATACATGTTAAACATGCAGATAGGCGTTCTAGACATTCCGTTTCTGTTAATACAGGTCCTAAAGGAGTATTGGCTGATTATCATCAATTTCTAAAAATTGAACGACAAAACAAACTTAGAGATGAACACAACAAAATTAAATTAATGAAAAAGTTGTGTCTTGCCACCAACTCTGAGGTTTATTTATTTGAAATTTATAAATGTCATTATTTTCACGTGTTATTTTATTTTTATAATACATCAATGATTTATCAATTTAAAATTTAATCTTTGTTCTTTTCACTGCATACAATGTACACTAATTGTTTTGTATTTTACAATTTTCAGGAACGCATTTATTAAAAATCGAAATATATGATTCCCATGTTTTTTGTCTACTACTAATAGTAATATGAATACTTTTTGAGATTAATGGATAATGTTATCTATTGATTATTGATAATTTTTATATCTATTACGCAATTACGTTAGAATAACCCTAACTGTTTTAGTCTGTTCATTAATTTTTGAGTTGTGGAATGTAATGGATTACGTTAACACCTTCTTATCATTTTTATTTTAATGAATTTTCCAGTTCATTTACTTTGCAGTTGTTGTAAATTTGTTTATCGATATGTATTTTGTATAAAAACATTAGTTTAAAAGTGGTAAATTTGAAGTTATGGTAAAATGAGGTCAAATAATATAAATGAGATGATGCCAGTATGTTCAATGTGATAAATTATATAATTGGTAATTTATTAAACTTATTTAGAATGACGAGAAACATGAAACCACTGAAAGCGATGTAGACATGGAATCAGTTTTACAAGAGTATACTGATTTACGTAGATCACAGCTAAAGGAACAGTTGGCTAAAAAGTAAATTTTTATATATCGCTAATATTTATTAATTTTCGATAATTTCACGCTGTGTATTCTTTTCTTTTTTACTATTATGGACCTTATAATGCATTTTTATTTGCATTTACATTTTACATTGCACTTACATTTTTATTGGTGCAGCGTTAGAGAAACACTTAAATATACAGTATTCGTTTGTTTTGCTAAAAAAAATTTACTAAAAACTCTCCTATAAAGTTTTACAAGATATTTACTGAGTACCACCAGTTGTTATCAACCGTATGAAGACAAAATACTAAAAACCACCAGTGGTTCTCAAACAGTAAAAGGGTTAATAAATGAAAATAATGTGATAATAACATTTAATTATACTTATTAAAATTTTATTTTAGTGTTAAGAAATTTTACAAATGTTTTCAATTGAACAGTTCAAATTTCGTGAATGAAATTGATAGCGAGTCAAAACATACTAATATAATTATACACATATATAACAAAGCACTACCAACTTGTGTCAAGATACATACTTATATTAAAGAAATGGCTGAAAAATTTAATTATATCAAGTTTGCAGAAATTAGTAGCTATTCAGCAGCAGTCAGTGATTCATTTGTACTTTTTTTGTATCAATACACAAATTATTAAAACTGTGTTTCCCAACTTCGGTTTTAATGCAAGATTAAAAACTGGAAAGGATTGGGACCACTGGATTAAAGTGTTGAATTTTAAATAATTATATATTTTAGAATGATAACGCTTTACCCGCATTTCTAGTTTATAAAAATAAGCAATCTATTGGAATATATTTAAATGTTGATGAACATTTACCTGATAACTTTGATATTTCTGATTTAGAAGACTTTTTGTAATTCATGTTTAAATTTTTTTATTCAATTCATTTAGGTACAATTATTTATATTCCAAAAAATCAATTTATTAATTATTTTAATTTGTACATTGTGTTTTGTTACGTTTTATTTATAAATTACATGTTTGTCTTATTCTATACTTTGTTGTTTTCATGCTAAATTAATGACTCATAAAATTGTATCAATAATAGTTATTTAAGATAGGTTTTTGAAATGTAACGTCCATACATATGAATTCCCAAACTAGCCAGCAGAATACAATTATATGACTAACCATTCTACCAGTTAGACATCACATGTGAGTCATATCAAAAGTATATATTCGAATCTCGATTGGTATGATACTGATATATTACTACAACTTAATAATTATGATTTTGATATAATTATCTTAGCGATTATCAAAAATATTGAGACAAAACGCTCTTAAACAGTGCAAATATTCCAAAAATAACTTTGAAAATGAAAATAAATAGAAGCAACTAATTTATGAGATTTCGATGTAATGGCGAAAAAATTTTTTGAATCTATGGTGTAATTTCTGAGATATAGAAGTTTTAATTATAATTCATATATACAATGTTGCTATACAAAATTTAAATTACAAAGTTATATTTCAATTGACTAAACATGCCTCATTTTTATGAAAAATCGATCAAATTTTGTTTTATCTGTGGAGCGTACATTTTGAAGAGTAAAAAAAATATCTAATACATTGTCCTGGATTTAACTAGAAATTGGCATTATTGTATGAACAAATTGTGACATTAAGTGAATGGTGGATTCCACAATTTTGTGGTAGAACATGTCACACTAATATGATACAACGATATGACAGTACACAATCATTGGTATCACCCATTGTAGACACACAATGTCATTTTTGTAAATCAAAGCCTAATTTATTTTCAAAAAAAACAATACTAATTTTGAATTATATGCATTAATCTTATATTTGTTACAAATTTTTATAACATTTTACTATGAAAATAAAGTTTAATTTAAACTTTTTAGGGAAAAATTTCGATGTCGAGTGGCCAGGTCCAAACTCAACCAATTTGAATAATTTTTTGAGGAAAGTGATCACCCTATTGTATATATATGTGAATATAATCGTATGCGACCGTGGGAATGCCCACATGGCATTCCATGTAATCATAATGCAATATATCATTTTACTTCAAATTCAAATGAAATATTTTTATCAAAATGTATTTAAACTTTCTCAATGTCAAATTAAATTTTGTGTGGCCGTAGTATCAATGAGTAAAGTAGCGGCTGAATTGATGAAAAGGTTGTGCACCCCTGATTCAGAGAGGCACAACGTAATAAAAATGACAATAAACAAATTTCCATTTTTGAAAGTTTGTATTCTGAGTTTAAACTGAATAAACTCTATTCAGTAATATTAAGGCCCGTACATTCTAATTAATATTTTGACTATGATTTGAACCATAACTTGAATATGTAAACATTCCAAATTTCTAACTCTCCATGATCAAAGTAAAAATTGGTAACTAAGTGAACACATATTATCGTTAAATCATGGGTTCATTTGCAAAAGAAAAATCATCTAAAGGAAAAATAGATAAACATTTAAAGAAGAACACAATCCCAACACACAATCCAACGGTCGACATAGAGGTACCTGAAGGTATTTGGATATTGACAGATCATTTAAACAAAACTTAGACAATGAAAACGCAAAAATTGTTAAATTTTCCGACTTTTCCGAAAACATTTCCAAACAAACCTTAGATGCAATAGAAGATATGAAATTTAAAAATATGACGGAAATACAACACAGAGTAGTGCCTCTACTATTGTCTGGAAAGTAATTAATATACATATAATGTATTAACAAATAAATTAATATACAGAGACGTACTTGGAGCAGCTAAAACTGGAAGTGGCAAAACATTGGCTTTTCTTATTCCATGCGTCGAATTGTTACATAAAATGAAATTTTTGCCTAGAAATGGTAAGATATACAAAATGTATATAATTGCATATAGGAACGGGAATTGTAATCATTTCACCAACCCGAGAATTATCAATGCAAACATATGGTGTATTGAAAAATTTAATAAAGAATCACACTCAGACGATAGGTATTGCCATGGGCGGTACATGTAGAAAAGACGAGGCAAAACATTTAGCCTCAGGTGTAAATATTTTGGTTGCAACGCCCGGAAGATTGCTAGATCATTTGAAAGTGATTTTTTAATTTCAATACCATTATTCGATATATAGATGAATCAGAAATTTAAATATTCAAACTTGAAATGTCTTGTAATTGACGAAGCGGACCGTATACTGGATACCGGATTTGAAGAGGAAATGAAACAAATTTTAAAAATTTTGCCATGTATAATTTCTGAAACTATTTAATAGTTTTTGATTAGCAAAGCGTATTACGGCATTATTTTCGGCCACTTTATCGGAGAAAATTAATAAATTAGCCAACATTTCCTTAAATGATTCAAAGATATATATTGGAGTTGACGATGACAAGTCAGCAGCTACTGTAGATATGCTAGAACAAGTAAATGTTTATTTGATTAATTTAGAATTTGTAGGGGTATGTTATTTGTCCAGAGGAAAAACGATTTCTTTTGTTATTTACATTTCTAAAAAAGAATAAATCCAAAAAAATTTTGGTTTTTTTCAGTTCTTGTATGTCTGTAAAATTCCACAATGAACTTTTAAACTATATTGATATACCCGTTTCAAGCATCCACGTAATTTTATAATGTTAACTTTTTTATTTTAATTTATTTTAGGGAAAACAAAAACAGTCAAAACGAACCCAAACATTTTTCAATTTTACAAAGGCAACTGAAGGTAATATTCAGTTTAATTATTTCATTTTATTTGCATCTTTCTATTTAGGAATTTTGTTATGTACGGATGTAGCGGCACGTGGTTTGGATATGCCAGCAATAGATTGGATTGTTCAATTTGATCCGCCGGATGACCCCAAAGTAGATTTATTTGTTTCGTTTTGTATTTTATGGATAGGAATATATTCATCGCGTTGGTCGAACAGCTAGAGGTGAAGGTTCTAAGGGAAATGCTTTGCTTATTTTATCTAAACACGAAGAAGGATTCTTAACATATCTTGAAGAAGTTAAAGTTTCTTTGAATGAGTATGAATTCTCCTTAAATAAGCTAGCTAATATTCAGTCTCAAGTAATTTATTATTTATTATTTATTTAATTTTTTATCATTACTTTATAGTTGGAAAAATTAATTGAAAAAAACTATTTTTTGCATTGTTCTGCATTAAATGCGTACAAAAGTTATGTTAGGGCTTACGCTTCTCATCAACTGAAAAATATTTATGACGTTTACAAGTTGGATTTGAATGCTGTGGCTACTTCATTTGGATTTACATCACCGCCTTATGTAGATTTGAGTAATTTTTATTTATGCTGATAATAATATTTATTTAGATGTAAATTGCACCTTGAGTAATAGAAAAAGGCAAAAGTTTGGCTATAATTCGAAAAAAAGTTCTGAAACCTCTTATAAACGTGTCAATTCTAAAGGCAGAGATGTTCAATTTTGTCGTTAAAATATAGACTGTAAATTTGTATTATAAAATTTTTTGCAAATATACACCCTACTTATAATTTATTGATGTGACTAAACCAACCACTATATTATCAATCTCGTTTTAGAAAAATATCTCAAAAATCTGCAGGTGACTAACATTTTAAACATGTTATAATAATGTGTTAAGTAACTTAATATCCTATACTAATTAGTATATATGGTGAATAGTATAATAACACTGTCTGACATTGAAAAATTGATCTCAGATAAAATGATATATTAATAATCCTTATTTTGACATATGATATGCTTCGTATCAAATATACCGGGAATAATTCCACTAATCCTTTTTACATAATAGGATTATGTTGGCTATGATATTTACTAAATATACTTTTATTTATTTATTGTTTATTTTTGATTATA
>LWCA01000960.1:0-14418 GCA_001642005.1 Intoshia linei | reverse complement strand
TCTGGCTAGGGTTGGTAAATTTAAAAAATTTTAAGAAACGCTGTTCTATATACTTCACGAGTTTAGAATTGACGCAATATAGAAAAAATAAATAGAAACACAATTAATTGTTTATTATAAAAATATCAATGGGAATTTTGCACTCGAATGTTCTTGTATAATTTTATGATATTTTGAATATATGAACACAGCCAAAACTCAGAAATGTTACAGTTATTGAAACGATATGCAGATTTTGCAGCCTCATCATTTTTTAAATTAATTATAAATTCTTGTAAATAAATAAGTCTTTGCATGTGGTATATTTTGCTTTAATAAAGCAGTAAACCCCTTATATTTCCCATCAGTGGCGCATGCCTTTACGTTTTCAATGGGAATATCCTTTTTCAAGGTAACCAACATATTTATCATAAATAGAAAATATTATTTAGTCAAAATGATATTGATGATTTATTTCATATTTTCAAAGATAAATTGAGTATGAAATAAAGGACATTTTTAATGCCGATGAAACTGCACTATATTATAAAAAATTGCCTACGAAAAGCTACATCTTTAGTGCACAGGAATTTACTAAAAAGATTAAAGACAATAAAGATAGAATGACAATTTTACTTAATTGTAGTGCTCTTGGTAAAAAAATCAAACCTTATTCATTGGAAAACCTGGCTCAATATTGCTGGCATAATATTTTGGTCGGTTCCATTTTTAAATTCACGAGGTGACAACATGACATCATAACCTCTGGGACCAGCAAAACAATTTGCTGCAACAAGAATAGGCAATTCACCCTCAATTACCGTAGCAGTGATTCGATTTAAACTGCCAATTTTGTTATTTTTAAAAAGACATATAGCAAACACGATAACTGGCGTATTATAAATATCTACAATTTTAGGATCCGTACATACACCAATATTCTGATGTAGTGGTATCTGACTATTAGATGTAGCATAATCAAAGTTTTTTTGTTTTAGATCGGCCAAATCTGCTAAACCGGAGGTTTTATCAAAATTGGTCATTCTATATACTACTCTATAACCAGAATGAGTACGTGTGACTGGAACTCCGCCATATGGAGCAAATTGCGAATAAATGTGTTAAACCATAATTAGAAGTTAATAGAACTTACCGACTATCATATGAAAAACTCACATTTTGCAATGTACATATAGTATCACCCCGATGAAGGGAATATAAATGCTGAACGCAACCCTTATTTTCACGCATAGAATTAAGTAAAAGACGAAAAATGTAAAAATCATGACCATACTGATCAGCACACAAAATTAAAAATCCAGAACAGTCAAATTTCCAAAAGTTAATTATATTTTCATTATAAGTGGATTTCAAGAGTAAAGTGACAGGTATGATATGGTATTGAACGTATATTATTTATAAAAAAATCCGTTAACAAGGAATTTTTTTGTAAAAACATTCTCGTTAACGGAATGGGATTTTTTTCAGGACCAAAAATTCCGTTAACGAGAAATTAGCCTGTATATAAAAAAATTTACATTTCCGCTTCGAATTTTCAATATCTTTACATAACTAGAAGTTACAAAGAACTCACCCTTCGGGTTCGTGCATTCCAACAAACTCGTATGGAAAGTGAAAATTCTGCACTAGGCATGTAAATAACTATTATGTGACAAAGTTTATCGTGTCATATGATAATAATAATAATAAACTTAATCATCAAAATAACTTGAAATGATCGTTTCTGATGTCATGGTCATGAAACTGAAATTAACAATTAAATGTTAATTCAATAATATACTCAAAACAATGGTTATGTGCTGCATAATTGAAAATGGCCGTGAATGTCCAAAACAATTTAAAACTCTATTCGAAATTTATACTCATTTCAGATCAAAACATTCCAAGAAAAATGACAGTAATTCAAATACACATATTTGTGTTGTATTTAAATAGTTAATTAATTTAATTTATTATATCAAGTATAGTTGATCGAAAGAAATGCAACTGGAAAAATTGCTGTGACAAAATTAAAAAAGGCCTATATGAAAGTCACATGATATTCCATTTATACCATAACTATCTGAAATGTAAAGGACAAACTTATCTGTCAAATAAAACAATACTAAATTCAAAAATATGTAAAAATAATAATATTTATCGCGTAGCCAATGTTAATAGATGGTACCATTGCGAATGGTTAAATTGTACAAATGTACTTTGTTAATATAAATTAAAAAATAAGTCAGGATCGGTAACCTTTTCTGAAATGTTGATCGATTCAACGTTTTGATGATTATTGATTAGAAGATTTTTTTAAATCTTTATTATGTTTAAGTTTTTTTAACTATTGAGTAAAGGTTTCAAAAAGTAAAGGTAAAGTTTTTATTAGTGGACTAGGTTGCCGGTTTTTACTTTAAAATTTAATTTAGTCAAATTTATATTATTGTAGATTTTTGGAAATATTATTGACTTTGTGGACCACGTTAATAAATATCACGCAAACAATTGTCATAGTGCATTTTGTCTTTGGAACGGTTATTCATAGACTTTCCTAAACGTTTTAGCTAGTTTCGCAGTGCTACTCTCCAACTCGCGATTGAATGAAATAGTCCAGTTTCTTAATATCAATTTCACATTACTATACATTTTTATACAGTTAAAGACAAGAAATACTAATATAATGAAATTTTTTGCATCAAAAAGAAAGGGTGTTTAATGGATTGTGGAAGGGCTAGTGTATTTTCTAACTACAAATGTTATACATGTGTCTATATTTCATTTTTGACGTTTAAATTCAGGGTAGACCCGAGTAACGATAAGAAAGACTCACCTCTGAAATTCAGGTCAATTACAAAGTTAAAGTGGGTTTTTTGGAAATAAATAAATTGACTCCAAAACAAACGTTAATAATTAGTTAGACATTGGCTTTGTATCACTAATGATGTTTTGAAATAGTTAGTGTCAATGTTGAAACAATTAATCAATGACATAAATTTTTAGGTTGCAACTCTAAAAAGAAAATGAATGTTTACAAGCACATTAACACCCATACTAATTATAAATTGGTTGCATGTCCTTATTGTGGTTACATGTTTGCTACTAATCAAAGACTGGAATCACATTTGTCGAGTATTGATGGTAAGTTTTTATTTTTGTTATATTTATTTCTTTTAAGCAATCAAAACATTTAATTGTGATATGTGCTATAAATTTTATTCTACATACCAACATTTAATCAGACACAAAAAATTAAAACATTCTGATAAAAGAATATTTGCTTGCAATAAAACCTATCTTAAGTTTGTTTATAATTTAAATTACAAATGTACCAAATAATAGTACCACCAAATATTTAAAATATGAATCAATACAATGATTAGTTTGTATCATTTGAGTTTTACGAGGGTTTCCGCAAATTGTAGGCGTGAGGCAACTGGTGTCGTATTATATAAAAATGGATTGTATTAATTCAGATCCCTTTGTTATGAAATCGTTTGATATTATATTCACAATATTAGAAAATATAACCTTACTTTAATCAGAAACGATCAAGAACTTTAAAATCACAAAAAGAAACCATTTACAAATGAATAACTTATTTTGTAATTTACTAGTTTAATTAAATTTTTTTTATTGTCTTTTTTTGAATTTATCATGTCTCATCATTATCACTGGTTTAGGTAAATAGATAATTATCAAAATCAAATGACGATGAAGCCGATAAAAATCAAGGGTTATGATACCCGTCTCGGGTATTATTTTTTTTCGTTATAGCTTAATATGAGCTTTTAATTTGACAACATATCTACTTATTTGGCGGTAAAATCTTAAGTTGTATAAAGTAAAAATTACCAAAATGTGTTTATTTATGACCATTATTTTAGAAAATAACCGAAAAAGTGTTTAATTTTCCTAAAATTATTATAATGTAATTGATTTGCTAATTAGTTGGCGAATATTTAAAAAATCAATTAATTATAATGGTTTTAATTGTGCTTAATGAACGTTACTGAGACTCGTAAATTCACTAAAGTACAAATTTTTTTAAATGTTTCACAAAATTTTTTTCTCATACAATACGTTGTTATACATCCAGCCAACTCTTAGAGGGCCTGAAGTTGACAGTTATGATACTAAAAATATATTTTTTTTTGAAATCATCCATTTGGAAAAATAAGGGCCCGAATGGCTCTCGGTATCATAGGTTCGCCTCTGTATACTCGTATACGCTTTGTATAAAATTTATTAAAATATGAAAAATTGTTGATTTCATCGTTTCTTTTGTCTCATCACTTGTTTTTTTAATCTTTGTGCAAAGAAAGCACCAGAAAGCTAAAATATATATTTACAAATTTACCAAACTAATATAGGATGAATGGGCTACAGTTAAAGTCAGAAAATAATTAATATAATTTTAATCACTTTTATACTACACACTAACATTCAAAAATTTAATATTTTTCCATGTTAGGTCCAAACATACCTTTTAAATAGGCGACAAAAGAGTAAAAAGTCATATATCAACTAATTCAGTTTATAACCCCATTTTTGATGTCAAATATATCGGGTATCCAGCATACATAATTATCATATACACTGTGGAACAAAATAAGTACGTAAATATAATAATTTTACCATTATTACAGTAACGACGATGCAAACAATGGCAATAGGCAAAATAAACGTATTTATAAAATTTGTTATTGATGGAAGGCAGCCTTGTATATAAATTTTTCCCAACATTTTTTTCTAAATGAAATAATAATGCTTTAAAATTTTTATTTAAATTTTAAACAAAATGTTTTGAAAATGAGAATTTGAGATTTAAAAATTGCGTAGCAATGAAAAAAATTCCGAAACAATGAATTATATATATTTTCACCCATATTTCTTTATTGGAAATGAGTAGACGTTCAATGCAAATTTTTTTTAAAATTGTAGCATCAATATTTTTATTTATATATATCATCAATATCAATATCCAAATATTTAAAAAATATTGGTTGATAATATATTAAAAATTATTTTTCACCGGCAATGCGTAGATTTCTGGGGTTGAAATTTTGTATTTATATCAACTAGAATAAGCTCTATTAGAATAATCTTTTTTTTAAATTTTCGGACAGTTAATTATTTCACATTTTTTGTTTTAATAAAATGTTTTGGAAAAAAAATATATGAATACTAAAATCCTTTTTTGACCGTGACGGCGTCACTTATTCAAATTGAAATTTTGTGTGTGTGTTAACAGGATACAACTGTATGACCTGTAAAATTTTTTAAATTCTAGGCTTTTTCATTAAAAAAAAGGGTAATTTGGTGTTTTGGCCCTGAAGATATATTTTGTTTATAGTTATAGTATATATTATCCGTATCAGAGTATAGATTTTTTTAAATTCTCCAACTCGTTTGATTTTCAAAAAAACAGACAATTGGGCTTTTTGACTCGTAAGATGTGAGTTTGAGAGGTTGAAATTTATTTTGCTAACACCCCTGGAAAAAACTGTAATTAAAATGTAGACTTTATAAAAATCTAAGACTGGTAGTTACTGAAATAAACGGTAACACACACAAACAAATATTGCATAGTATATTAATAAGTAACGATAATAATTTATAATATAATGAAATATAAAAAAATGACAAATGTTTAGATCTATAAAATTTTCTATGCTGAGTGTTTCTCAATTTTTTTGTATAATTTACCCATAGACAAGACCGTGGAGAGGGGCATGTTGCCCTGGTATATAATCATGATAGGGCTACTAGTTCAATTTTAAATAGGTAATGTTGCAAAATTTTTTCTCTCCACCGCCCTACCCATAGAACCAATAATTCTCTAAAAAAATTAAATAATTTATGTTGTTTAGCAAAAAAAATGTTTTATGTTAATTTGCATGTTTTAAATAGGGAAATATAAGTTTCAATCTCATAAATTGACTCAAGTGTTTTTATCACTTTTTATGAAATTTAATTTTTAAGTAGAAATAAAAAAGGCCCTCAGCAGAGCTAGGTACCAAGAACATAACAGTCAAGCTAGTATATAATAAAATAAAATTACGTTTTTTTGCAACCTCACACCACTTCCACACAAATAATTATCAATATCATGATCATCTTCTATAAACGGTTTAGAACAACAAGAATGCGGAACTCCACACCAAAAAATACTTTCGGTACTATTACAGTTGTAATAATCATTCAAATCCCAATCATTCATCCCATTTATTCCACAGCAGCTGAACTAAATCGACAAATGTAGGTAAAAACGGCATACATTTATAATTACATAGCAATGAAAATACAATTGTAATAATATGATCAATATTTATAATTGAATATTTTTAATTTTTTTGTAATATGGTTTGTAGGTAAAAAATTAACCTTAATATTTCAGTTCTAATTTAGGTCTGTTAAGTTATCCACTACAGACCGTCTGTAGTGGATGAATTCTATAAAATCTAATAATAATATAAATCGTATTAATCCGTATATAAGTGCACAATAGTATTTATATCAGTGCGCATTGTGCACTGCACAACACTGTATAATTATAATTGACAAATAAACATTAACATTCTCAAGTCTAAAGTGTGATATTTTGTTGATATGTATTTCATAAGTACGTAATTATAAATGTGTGCCATTTTTGTAGAGTACCGTATAGACTTCAATCTATAACTATTAAACCATTATAATGATTTGCGCTATATATCAGTGGTTTTAAATTTTTTTGTGTAACGCACCCAAATTTTAATCAGCCATTAAAAAGTCGAACTTATCATACCGAGACATCTGTTCGATGGCCTCTACAAAATTTTAAAAATTAACAATTACATTGTACTCATTAAAAATATATTATGCCAAACATTTTGTGGGTCAAATTTAAAATGTCAACCCAGACCACAGACCCACGAAACTCAACCATAAAACCCATAACTCAACATTTAATGGATCATTGAATCATAAAAAAATTGTATCCATTTTAACCATACCAATGATCCTTGAATTTGGTCCATTAGATCTTGTGCTGTTGGTCTATCAACATATAATTTAATAAGAGATTTTAATGTGGAGTTGATATAATTGATACCCTAAAAATACACAATTAAATAATTTGACTCCAAATTAGACAACTTTAATTTTATCGAAAAGCGATTCCAAAATTCATAAAATATTACGAGGTTCAATACTTGTTTAAAATCATAAATAAAATGGAAATAAATAAAAATTTATTTATACATATATTCTAACAATCTTGGCTTTAATGCAAATTCATCAAGAATTTTATTGTGTAATTTTTGACCATTTTCCAAATTTTTAATTATTTCCTTTTCAATTGATATTCGAGCCAAACTAGACAATTTCTGATTGGCATGTGTGTGTCTCAAATATGATCGAACCCTGTGTAAGACTGAGAAACTTGTTTGATTAGGTATAAATGTAACAGGAAGTGTCAGCAACAGCTTGATAAGTTTCACGACTTCAGGTAAAACCTTCAACAAGTCATATTCATAAATAAGTTCCAGTATTACATGGATTGTTTTGCATTTTTTAATATCTGTATCACTGTAAACATATTTGAGTTCACTAATTAAAGAATTTGGATCAAAAACACCAGCATATTTAGCCAATAAACAGACTACCCGTTTAGAAGGAAATATTTTAGAGAAACCATCAAATTTTTCTACATCAATTAATTCAATAAAATCAAATTCTTCGAAACCAGTGAACCTTTCCTCCAGTGACACGATAATGTTATCAATTATTTCATAATACTTGGATTGATAATTAATTTTTTTCTCAGGTAACTTTGATGTTAATTCATCATAATTGTGCAAAATTAAATCCATTGTTTGATTATAAATAATTTCATAATGCTGATCATTTCGTAAATTTTTAATCAGAGTTATCAACTCATTGATATTATTTTGAGTAAACTCCAAATCAAGTATGTTATTTTGTATCTTATTAAATACGATATCCGCTGGAGCGAATATTTCACCAAAACAATTGACTAAAAACATAAAGTTGAAATCATTTAATTTTCCCGACAGACTGTCAGTCAAACATAGACTGTCTTCATCCCACGTTTTGTTGTTTTGAAGAATGTGCTGTAATGCCTTCTTCAAATTAAAAAATTCACTTCTAATGTAAGATACCATACTGGATCCATAGCACCATTTAGTATCAGGTATAGTTGATGGAATAATATTATAATTCATAAAAATAATTTTCATCTTGGTATTTTTTGGTGCAAATTTACTGAAAGACCGCACGTTGGCAAAGAATATTCGAATTCCGTGAATATGCTCCGTACTTTTGATAATGATTAAATTTAACTCATGCTCGAAACCATGAATGAAATAACCAAATTTAAATCCTTTTTCACGTAAGTTTATTTTAATTCCATTCAAATCTCCTGGGACGACTGCACCACCGTCGTATGTTTGACTGACCAGTTTACTTTTAGCGTCGTCAAATTTATCCAAAACTTTTTCGATTAAATTAGATAGTTCAGTTGCGGTTTTATCCTGAATTACCTCAAATAACCCCAAAAACCTTTCCACAATTTGAGATTCATAAACGTATCGAATTATTACAGACAGTTGAGAATGCATTGTGTAACCTGTCGTTTCATCGATTTGGATTGAAATAAACGGCACGTTTTTAACTTCACGACAAATTTCATCTTCTATAACTTTGTCAATTGAAGACACAATCTTGTTTTGAATTTGACTCGAATCTTCTGCAAAGCAAGGTCCTTTTTTAGTTAAAAGTTTGTACTCGAAAACACTATTGAGTTTTGCGAAACAATGTAACAGTTCCCGATAATTTCCTTTATTGAAAGGATTCAACTTTTCATAGGGTCCACAGAGTGGAATTTCTTGACTACTGAGGTATAGTAACGCGTTGGTTGACTGTTTTAAATATTGGCGGTTGTTTTTTACATTTACATTGTGTTGTTGATTACTTAGCTTGGCAACTCCACTCATTGAACTTTCAATGTTGTACTTTCCAAAAGTTTTAAGAGACTTGTAACAGTGTAAATGTGACTGTGATTTACTATGACCTTTGCCTTCCGATAGAACGTTTTTAAAATTGTTGAAACCACCATCTGTCCATGTATGCTTTTTTGTAGGTTTAAACAATAAACAAGGCCAACAGTACAATTTCTCATTGGTGATGCTGCCACACATCCAATCCAATCTTCCATACCATCTACTTTGAAAACCACGTTTATTTATTTTATTGGTTAAGGTTGGAGTAGGCCGTCCTACATCAATTATATTTTTCTTTTCAATCAGATTTCTTTTTACGAATGGTCGAATTTTTAAATCTTGTATGATATCGTTAGCCATGATATTAATAAATAATCAATACAAATTTACAATGTTTAAAATTTAAATATACAAGTTTCACCGAATTTACAATATACAAAAATATTCTATTGGCAACCGTAACTTTATCAACTCGTGCTAAAATTAATTAGCCATAGTTACTATTACTATTTTATTTTACTATGGCATAGTAATAGTTCTAAGAGCAAGAACAGTGTAAAATTTACAAAAATAATTTTTTCTCAATTTATGCATCTTTTCTAACTCTTTAAAATTTTTATTGATAATTCCTTTTATCTCATCTCATTTGTAAATAGAAATGTTTTTATACGTTTTATTTAAACTTTATTTAAATTTAAAATTTTTGAAATTACTGAATTTTTGAAAACAATTGGTATAAACGACATGATAATAAACACAACCAATATTGACACGAGAGATATAGAATACTAAACATAAATTATACATTTCCACGATAATTAATTAATTTTAAACAATGTATAAATTACCATATTTAGGAAAAAAATGTTTTCCCTCAAAGCTCCAATACACCCAGCAAACGCAATAATAACAATAAAAAGGCATATAAATATAATTAAAACCAATGGATCAAATTTAATAAAACTTGCTGAATTAAATTGTGATACATCATATAGATCGCTCAATATATCTCTCTTTACGATTAATATAACAAGTACCACAAAAAGGAAAATTCCAGAAATCTAAAAGATAAAAGTTAATGATGAAATATTTTAATATTTCAAAACAGTTTTCATGGTGGCGTGTACAGAAAAAATGTCTCCATTAAAGGTCGTTGTCGCTAGGTTATGGGAATTAAAAAATAAAACATTTAATGGTAAACAGAGCTAAAAATGTATGGAGACTGGAAAAGTACCTTGTTGCCATGAAAGTTGATTAACAATTAAAAATGTAAAATACTTTTAAACTTGATTTCATGTCCAGCCAACCATTTAAAATTTAAAGACAATAAATATTACAAAAAAAATGGTATTGAATGCAAACAAAAAGTATTTTATGCAAAGACTAATTTCAGACGTAAAATTTGGATTAAGCGTAGTGACTCTATCTTTACTATTTTTGGCATTTTTAAATTCTGATTTTGGTTTTTTTATATTTTGGTTCATGTGTTTTTGGTTAGTCTTGACAGGCGTTTTTCCATTCCCAGAGGACTCTGGAGTATTAAAATGTGTCAGAAATTGGTTATTTTTATGTTTACCTTTTTTATTTTTATATTCGTCAATTTCATATGACGGTTCCGGAACGTTAACCGAATCAGGCATTATTGATGAAATCGTACTTTTTTGAATTTTCTTAGGTGTAGGTTCAAAGTTTTGTGTATTTTCAATGTTCTGTATCGGTATGTCTGTATTAATTTTAATATCTTGACAATTTGAACGATTTGATTCTTGATTCGTGTAGGTCGAGTCAAATCGATTTAAAAAATTTTTAGTTTTGTAATCATTAGATTGAACGTTTCCATGTACCACATTTATCACATTGCTTAATTCATCTTGATTCGATGACGATAGTGTTGATTGGCGCTTATCAATTCTGATTGTTTTATTTAAACTTTTTGATGCCGTTTCATATTTTTCGATGGAACAGCTAGTATCTGATGTTTGTGAGTTACTCTTCGTTAGACTTGTGCAATTCATTTGAAATCTACATGTATAAATAATGTACATGATTATTATAATTTATCATTGATAATACAAATAATATTGACTGGATTTGACTGGATTGACATAATTTATAATAATTTTAATTTATAAAATGAAATATGAAACAACAAAAATAGAATAAGTGTAAAAATTGTAACAATGAATAAATAAATCATGAAAAATATATGAAAAAACTTGAAATAAGAAATATGTGTAAAAAATTGTTATAAAAATTAAAAATTTATATTATAACGCGGGCCGCACATTCCATAATTAAGGGCCGCATAATTGACACCCCTGACCTAGAACAATGAATGATAAATATAGAATTGATCGGGAATCAATGATTATACGAAACAGACACTAAAATAACCAGTTTCTAAAAGTGATCAGTGACGAACAACCTTTCTCAGATTAATCACTATTTTTTTATTTCATTTCGTTGCATGACTTTAATTTAAAAAAAATTGCACCCTTCTCTAATTAATCAAATTTAGTGGTAGAATTGTTTGATTAATAGTGAAATTTTCATGTAAAGTATATCTTAAAATACTAGGTTGGTGAAATTAAAAATTTTTGTTATATTTCCATTTTAGTGTCGTAAATATTTATGGAAACGTCAGCTCTCGGTATAGGTAGATACTGCTGTGTTCTACAAACAAGACAAGCTGATTAATTATTATTATAATACAACTGTATAAACTTAAAAATTATGAATCAAGGTATGGATTACCTAAATTTGAGTATATAAAGTGTTTTCAATTTGAAACGAGATTTGTTTCTGAAGAATATATTTATCTAATTAACTGGTGGATTTGTAACTTTATTTTGCCAATTATATTATGTATACAGTAAAGGCAATGATCACTTTTTTTAGTGAACCAAATATTACATCATGCACGTAATCACGTAAAGTTCTAATTAGTTGGAAACATTTGTAGGTTATAAACACTTAAACATGTTGCAGAAAAGAACCTGAGTTTCCTATTTTTTTCAAAAAGACCCGTTACACAATACCATTACTTTCAGATTTCCATAAAATTACATTTATCGTCATTAACCCTGAGAGCCGTAATTTTAACCTTTTTTGACCTATGCACCCTAAATATTGATCTTACTGACTGTGCACCCCTGATTAAAAATCAAATAATACAATATTAATTATAAATGAAGTATTAACTAGTTATTTAAATCAGCCATTTTCAACGGGGTCCACAGCATCTTTTTGGGGATCCATGAAAATTATATACATTTATTACATATTATGAACATTTTCAGTAACATAAAGTCGTTTTTAAAACATAAAGGCTCAGAAATACTATATAAAACGTTAAAACCATGTAAAAGTAAATTCTTTGGTATTAAATTAAATTACTTACAAGTGTAAAAACTTATTGGGAAATCTCCATTGTTCTATTTTAAAAGCAACATTTTTATTTAATTATTGTATTAAAATTTATGACCGAGCCAAGTTTCTAGTCATAAAAAAAGCTTTAAATTTCAAATTAAAAATGGGACAAAAAATCAGTCAATATTCATGATTCTATGAAACATCAACCAAGAAGATAGATAATATAGACCTTTTATTGATGTAATAAAATATATAGTAAACAATTAATACTGTACTGTAAACAATACCTAAAAAACATGTTCCATTTTTATTACATTGACGGGTTAAAGGTTAATTAATTTTTTTGGAGGGTCCACAAGTTGTTTGTAATATCATCTTCGATGTCCACAACAAAAAAGGGTTGAGAATGCCTTACTTAAATTATACGGTTAAAATTTAAGAATTAAAGCTGATTTGGTCATACTCATGACCGTAGCAGGGCATGGCATTACAGCAGTAGGCTCGGGCTAGATGCAAATTGTAGGCCCCTATCAAATTAATTTAAAAATGGGACACCTATACATTGATTGTCGTATGTCAAAACAGTTACCATTTCAAAACGGTTACCAAATATAAAGTTCCGTTGCTATAGTCAAATTAAATTCAACTTAAAAATTTTATATATTATAAATTGCAAAACTAAAAATTTTTTTATCGTTATACAATCCATCATGGTTAAAAATTTTACATTTAAAACTGTGCAAGATAAAATAAATGTAATTTAATATTTTGCAAGGAGAAGATCTTATTACTTTAACTAAACAAGAAAAATACAAAATCAAGATGAAGGCTCAAAACTTTACAATTAAAGATGGTGAATTGTTTTTTATTAAAAGGTTTTTAAGTTATTTATGCCGTATATATTAAATGTTTTAAATAAAGGAGATTCAAAGCTGAAAGTATATAGTGATAATGAAATAAATGCAAATGTGTTAACAATGAATAAAAAAATTAGATATCGGTATGAAACCATGTCTCAATCAATATATGTTATTATGGGTGATAAAATCCGAGTCAAACATGATTTCGACACCAATGTGAACCAGGAAACCAGGAAAAGGCCTTTCAACTTTTCATTCTCTAATGAAATATTTACCGTTCAAAAAAAATGTAACAATTACATCATTGAATGTGACTCAGATTATTCCACACTTGTAAATATTAATAGAATTAAAAAAATTAACTAAATTTGTGTATTTTGTAACGTTTATAAGTGCGAAATAACTACATTTGCATATATAAACCCGTGTTCGTTCAAATAATCGTAAAAATATACTCATATTAGAATCTACAGACCCATATTAAAACTGAAATATCAAGATACCATATTATACCTACAAACCCTATTACAAAAAAATAAGAAATATTCTCTGGTGTAAACACCATAAAATATTTTTTTATGTAATTTAATTATAAATGCTAATATTAGTATATTTTTACGATCTTTTGATAGTGCACCCCATGGTTTGTATGGCGAAAATTAAACCATGGTATAGAATGCAGTATGACAAAACTACTTAACATAACTAATTAAACATAAACATTCTTTCATTCAGTTTATGATTAATTTTTCTATATCTAATATACAATTTGAAGTGACCTACAAACCCAAGTTAAGATTGAAAAACTCTGAACCAACAAATATTACAAAATTGAAACATTTTATGGTGTTTGTAAAGTTGCTATAGTATCAGAACACTTGAACGATAAACTTATTATTAACATAAATTTGTTTCAACTGTACCTAAGAAAAATGGTACTCAACGCTTTGTTCTGGATTTTAGACGTTTAAATTCAATTACCAAGAAAGATGGATTTTTAATGGCTAACCAATCAGAGCTGTTAGATGAGTTACACAATAAAAAGGTATTCTCAGTTTTGGACTTTACGAGCGGATTTTGGCAGATTCCTATTTATCCAGAAGATAGAAAAAAGACAGCATTTGCAATTGGCAAAGAATTGTACCACATCAGAATGATGCCGTTTGGCCTTGTTAATGCTCCTGCTACATGCCAACGCGTAA